>MOOZ01000060.1:1494025-1513488 GCA_002930495.1 Cecropterus lyciades | reverse complement strand
ATAATTTATAGACCAATGCATTTTCATGGAATATGTCTTTGTGAATATTGTATGTTCTTGACCTGGCGTCGTTTATTACCATGTCAATAGCTAATAGACAGAAATTTACTCCAACAAATAGAACCATACTTAATAACACTTCATATGTTTGTTTTATAAATATTTTATTTGAAACGGCCCATAATACCTCGAATATAAATGTTCTAAACAAGTTGTCATGTGTTTTCCTTGTGACTAGCCCTACGCCCACCGCCCTATGTGAGACTCCGCCCAATGGCCTTGTTATACCTTATTCATTAATTTCACCCGCTATACCAATCATTTCATTTTTAACTTTATAAAGGTGAGGCAATTGTTTGTAAACACACATTATTAGTCAATTTCCTGATGTTTTTCATGTGTCATTTATTTATGCCGTGTAAGCGTTTTACATGACGTTCCAACTCTACCTCTTCGCTACTCTATAATTCTCGGGGGTGGCAACGCTTCATGTTTTAGAATTGTTTATTATAAGTTTATCAAAAGACAGACTGCACACAGTTTGTAACTCTTAAGTGATTCAAGTCTCTGAATTCTTAAGTAACCATAATAACAGAACACAAAAGTCTTTCATTTGGAGTGTATTTGATTTATTAATTTTCAATTAGGAATTTGTGGCAGTGTGGTGTTAATATTGATAGACGATTGTTTTCATGCCTCATTTCCTACTAAAGTGTTTGTTTATGTTTCACACATACAATCTCACATCACAACTTACAATCAACTGTTCCTTTAAACAAGTTCCACCATATATTTAACAACGTATATTCACGCTTCTCAAAATTCAGCACAAGTTTTTGAATTAAAACAAAAGATCTTAAAATTAGACAAGTATATTGTTACTGAAATTCATTGACAAGAAGCAACAATCACAAACAAAATAACATACAAAACAGTAACAAAAATATAAAAACAAGCGAATACAGATAACAGGCAATTTCACTATAAATATAATAAAGATTATTGCAAACGAAAGCCGAGCTAAGAAAAACTGGATTAGATTTAACAGTGCACAAATCAAAGTCATAACAAATATTGCCAAATATGGAGAGAATGAATATTTTGATACATTGTATGATGGTCACGATTCTACTGACAATATATGTATATTGATATATGTATATTGCTGGACTAGTAAGACATTAAAATGTTGATTTTCTTATCACTAGTCTTTGTCAAGATTACCGAATTATTTCGTATGTACACATTGTCACGTGACTGTCCATCGACGAGACTTTCATTCACGCGCCAACGATAAAATCATTTTTCACGTGTATTTCGATTGCCATGTGTACATAATTATACTGGTTATAATAAATAGCTGAAGTATCTACCCGTGCTTCGCTACGGGACATAAAAATAGTCGCCATCTTTAAATAATGCAAAATATCGAAATCAAAAGTAGCCCATAGGTTGACCAGGTAAATAAGTTACACCTACGCACAATTTCATATAAATGGGACCATGGGTTTTGATTGAGTAACAAACAAACGCACAGACGGACACCGTCTGATCTTAATATATTAGTATAGACATGGATTATCCTATATATTGATAAATCAGATACTTCTGCACTGTCAAATAAACAAACCATAAGATTATAATAATAATGCACATAATGAATATAAGCTTAAAAAAAAAAAACAAATTGCACAAAAGCATCGCATTTAAAAATATCTCTATTAAAGCTTGAAATTACTAGCATTGCAACACGATATATTAAAAATAAATAATAATGCTAAGCTATATATAACATAATAGCGGCGACTGAAAGTTATTTAGCCGCAAGTAGCATAATTCAAATTTTTGCTTCATACAACTGAAACAACAAAAAATATCAAAAATATCTAAAAAAAAAAGCAGATTCCTAGTATGTATTCTTTAACTAATGAGGGCCATCATTATATTTCTACATACATAATTCAAACTTGAAACTAGGGTAGTTACACTCATAAAATATAATTCCTTTTTTTCATAAAGTCATAAAATCATAAGTCAAAAATCATCACATTTCAAAAATAAGCACATTTCAATTAATTAATGATCTAAAGTCGTTTTATGGCTACTTGCTGAAAAATCACTTTCTCTAGTCGAGTTATCTACTGAATTGATAAAAAAGAAGACGAGAATTGGTATAAAAAAATAGCGAATAAAAAGTACAGAATTCATTTCAGTCCTACTCCCAATAAATTAGAGATCGATGCAAGAGACTATTCATAGCCAGAGTTTAATAATTCACCTATAATTTTATCATCAAATCAATATATCTATAACAGCAATCCATAATAAGTTTGATTATATGATTGGCAGTGATCCAACAATTGTTTAAAACAACCAACTACATACAAAAACGTGTACAAAATAGAAAAATAGTGCATGCAACTGCATAATATGAACACATACAATAAAGGATACTACGACCCATACGAGTATTTTGAAATCCATTGAGTGTTATCGTATTTTGAATTTTTAAATTATTATAATAATTATCGATATAGTCATATAAATAAAATGAAATTTGCAATAGATTCCAATCCAACTAATCAACAAAAATGTAAATATAAAATTATACTAGAATCATAATAATACCCATTATAGTCCCAATGTTGGGCACGAATCTTCTCTCATATTGAGAGTTTCAGACCATAGTCCACCGCGCTGGCCAAGTGCGAATTGGTAGACTTCACTTTTGAACACACTTTGAGACCTTTTTGATAATATTTATAATAATAACCAGTAATAAAGCTGTAAACGGGGATTAGATATTTTGTTAAACATTCCCGCAATGTAATGTTCATGCAAATCCTTCAAAATAATTACCCATAGAGCATATTAATTATATTAAAATGTCATGATATCCTCGCATCTTTATTAAAACTAAAAATCAAGTATACCTTTTAAGGAAAACAGTATATCCATGTACTATCCATGTTATATTTTCGACTGGAACCTTTTGCAAATTATAATTGAATGCATTAACAAATACATATATATCACATTTTTAAATATTGAATTATCTGATGTTACATTTACTCAAAGCGTTTTCTTACAAATACACATAAAATAAATAGATTAAATATCACACAAGTAATACTGATCTATATAATGTAATATCATAGACATTTCTTTGGCACACAATAAACACAACCATGATTGTCCCTTAATATACGAAAATCAACTTAAAACAGTTCACTAACCTAAGAGGTAGATAATACATATCATTATAATATTAATACTAGAACTACAAATAGAGAATGAGTATTTTAAATTCAACAAGCATAATATGGAATGCAATTATTTCCTAGATACAACACGAACAATAGCTAACAACACAGTATGGCAGCAAATGTTTGTCTTGGTATATATTAAGAATAACTTATTCAATTGTGTATGTATTAAAAAAATTTAGATCAAAAAATATTTTCTTCTGTAGAAACCTGACATAAGACCTAATGAATATAGTTATTGACTAAAATACTAAATCTGAGATCGCTGTATAATACTTTAAAAGATCATTATTATTATTAATAATATTTGAGTATACATTTTTAATGTCAAATTATAATAGTGGGACAACAATATCACTAAAAAGATATTGATGTCATAATAAACAAAATGTCACAAATCAAATAGAGAAATGGCGAATGGTGCATTAGAGAAGAATGAATAAAAATAAAAATAAAATATATTTTTTTTTATTGTAAATCCTACATTTCCGTACCTGACATGAAAAATATATTCTGAACGAGTAATTACTTTTAAAAGCTTATAGCATTAAGACATTTAGATATCAAATGATTAAATTTTAGACTGGGCCTTTTCAGCGTTGGACGCTAATAAAGCGGACAGAGTGGCGTGTGTCGCACTCAGATTACCAGATGTAGGGCAAACGACATTCGGTGGGCCAGTGTTTAAGATACCACTGGTTCCCGAGCTAACGATGGTCACGTTAGGCGGCGGTGTCGAACCACTAGCGAACCCAGTAGACAACACCTTCTGGGTGTTATGCATCATGAACGACTTGGCTGCGCCGGCGCTGCCCAAAGTGAGCACCTTCTTTAGCATAACGGATGAACCACAGCCACTATCCATCAAATCCTTACCGTTAATGCTATCGAAGTCGTTTCCGCTCGCTGAGACAATCGTGTTTATCTTCGGCGATGTGGTATGCAAGGCAGGCCGTACTGCAGTCACATTGAACGACACTCCCGAAGACACAGTATTCATATTCGTACGGTTTATGATATTCCGCGAGACGATTGCGTTGTGCAGAATGTTTCCCGTTGGAAAAGATTTCGATGATACGTTGACGTACTGAGTAGGGGTACCTATAATGGTGCCGTTAGATGTTCTTGTGCCGAAACCAATCACTGTGGTGCCGCCTCCCTGCGACATTACCGTGCTGATTGTCCCACCTTTCGGATTGATTGGTAATCTGTAACACAAATTATAGTAATGTAATGTAGCTCACTAAATTAAAAAAAAATCTAATACTTGAAAATGATAAGAAAAGTCTTTTAGGTTTAGGAATAGTGACCATCTGCCTCAACCATTTGTGGTCCTCTGCTGCACATAGACCTCTTCTAATAAAGGTTTTTGCCAATAGCCACTGGGCCTGGTGTACTTATTGGTAGTGTTAAGGTTACACAGGGAGGCATTGCTGCTGAAATTGCGATTTTATTACTTTATATTTACCACATAGCACTATGATAATGTCCATTACAATAAAATTAAATTAATTCGGTTTAATAATAATTAACTCCTTATTCAGATCATTGATCAATGACTGATGATCTGAATAAAGATTTCATACCTACAAATGTAGAAGTCCAAGTACAATATCCACAATCAATATCAAATCCAAATCTACAACATCCTATTGTTTTTTTGCTATTTGTAACGTATTGCTTGATTAGTTTCAAAATTGTGTGACCTTTAAAAAGTAAGAGAAAATAACTGACCCTCGAATCATCTGAGAATTAGTCCCTGGAATATTCTGAATGGTGATGGTCGACTGTGGCAAGTGGTGTATGGTCCTCTGGCCGGGTGGTTGGATGCCAGCACTGGTGTAGTAGTGAACAGTGCTGCCCGTGATCCGCGGGGGCGTGGCGATGTGAGCCACGGGCACGCTGTGTATCATACCGCTCGTTGTCGATGCCACCGTAATGCATTTTGAGTTCTGGGTTGACGGGTACTGGAAGAAAACGTAAGAACATACATTAGTATATTGGTACAATTCATGCTGATACAATAGTTTAAAGAAACATTATTTAGAGAATTAAATTCACATGAGCACCTTAGTTGCTCTGTTGAAGAAATGACCCAGAGAAAACTGCTGGTTGTTAAAGCCATTTAGTATAAAGTGATTAGGTACTAGAAATTAGGTTAGTAGAAGGTGATAGAACCTTTTGTAATTCGACTCAGGAAGCACCACCACCACAACTATTTCTGTATAACAACAGCAGTATTAAGCTACTGTTTTGGTCTGAAGCGTAAGGGAGAGATACATTCGTTAGGGAGTTACATTCGTACACGCGTTAGGGAGACATACACTTCATAGAAGTTCCAACTTATTGTTAGTCCTCAGGAGTTATCTGGGGTCAATTACAGATGTCCATGGGCGCCAGGCATGGCACTTTTACAGAAGTTTGGGTGATGATAATGATTATCTAATGACTAGGAGGTAGATGAAATAATATTGAGAACTTCCTACTCAATACAACCAAACAAGTAATATTTAAAATAACATAATTATGTTAAAAAAATAATAATTAATTTTACTTACATTGCTTGTGTTCAGGGCGTTTCCTATATCAAACTCATCACCTACCAATGTGATAGTGTCTGGATTAGCGCCTGTCAATTTTTCTATCGTTTTCCTGGCATCAGCGTCACTCTCGATGTTACCCAAATTCCTGCTCAAGAACTCAATGTCAGATTCCAACAAACCATCAACCAAGTGACTCTGATCATCATTATTAACTTTGCATAAATCGAACGCATTCTCACTTTCGGACTTTATATTCTCTTCTTTGATTGCTTCAACATTTATGTCTTCAATGTCTTCCACTTTTATCTCATGTCCATCCAAATCCTCAACTTTGATACCATTGACTTTCATTTGATTCAAATCTTCGTCTTTTATATCAACTTTGATATCACGAATGTCTTCTACTTTTATGTCTGCTAAATCTGTTTGTTCCTTTGGCATTGAAATACCAGCAAAGTCTTTCGAACGATCCGCATTAGTAATATATTGACTTGCATTAAAAGTCCCAGTATCGTAGGTATCTGCATTTATTTCCAATTTCACATCATCAATTTTATATTTATCTTCTGGAATGTTGCTTGTGGATGGTTGTGGACTATTAGCATTACTAATATCTCCACTCATAGACCTTTTAAGCACATATGCCTTTATTTTTCTTAGCATGAATGGTGGGACTTTAAACCCTGTCAACTCACCTAGCATTGGAAGCGAATTGTGTTTATAAGCATCACTAGCTGCAAGTTCTTCTATATCTTCTAAAACCTGTAAAAGTAAATATTGTAACATGTAACTGAATAAAAATAATGTGTCTACTTACTTCATATACTGTATTTTCAGCTATTACGTTCATTATCTTTATCAACCAATGAATCAATCATAAGCCTTATGTAAATCAATCATAAGCCTTATCATAAGCTTTATGTAAAAATTAAGTACTCACCATTATATAAGTTTTACCACCAACAGCATTTACCAAATTATGATTAGCTATCCATTCCTTATCAACTGTGTCAGCGGGATACCTCAGCAAGCCAGCATGCCTTGTGTACAATCGACCACGTGAATTACCAAGTCCAAGCACCTGTAGTAAGTAAAAAATTAAACTTTACTTTTAAAATATATAGTCAAAAATCAAAAGTGCATCTGTAAACTGCACCTCAGAAATTATCTATATATATCTATCCAAGTTGATAGTTATAAAAATGGAAATGAAAGCTGTAAACAGAGATTTGCAAGAAATATAGTATATTAATACATTTACAAATGTAATGATTCGAAACCGGATTATATGCATTTGCATATGCATTTGCATATTTAAGCCATCCTCAGCGCTAATAGCATTATTTCGGAAGTTCTAGATAAGATGCATATTATCGCTATTTTTACAATATTTTCAGCGCATTCAAAAGCCGCGCTTCTTTTGTTTTGGTACGATAATAAAATGAAAGAGACAAAAGATAGTAATCAATGTTGAATATTGTTGTCAAATTGATAGGTTTATTAATGGGATGGCAGAACTTTTGCCAGAAAATAAGCTAACATAGCATCTAAGTTCAAATAAATAAACATAAACGTAAAAGGCTTTCTACGCTCATAGCCGTGGGTGCCATGGACAAACAAAGACAAATACACAAACACCCAGACCCAGAACAGAAATCTAAACTCATCATTCAGATTTCATTCCGGCCAGGGAATGAACCCAGGACCCACTGCGTGTCAGACCAGTATGGTGACCGCTCCACCACCTGGGTTATCAAAATTCAAATACTGCCCAGTTACCACGGTGGATGTGTGAAAAATATCTTGATTGATCGAAGCCACAATCTTACTCCGGAACATTTGGGCCAATACTTAATTGTTTGCATTCACAAAAAAATTAAATAATGTTACATGTTACTGTACCAATTATTGTCTATCAATGGATGAGTGCTAATGAATGGAATACTCACTTTGAAGTATAAAAAATTAAACTTTGTTTTTTCTTATCTTAATTTTCTTAAAACTTATCATCTAATGTTGCATATTTTGTCAATTTTCGTACATATTTCAAACATTTTTCAAAAAGCTTGATATATAAGCTTTTGTTGTTGCTTATAATCCAGTCTCTAGTAATGATTATTCTCGGGTAAATCAGTTCTTGCGTTTCGGTGGAAAGGTGTGGATACCGGTAGAGTTACATATGTGGTGACCATTTGAGTCCTCAAGAGTGGCAATAAGGGAAAATCCCTGCACTATATGGAGTTGCCGATGGACCTCTGTAATGTCCATAGGCAACAGTGACCACTTACCGTCAGGTGAGTGTTTTGCATGCTAATCTTCTATTTGATTTGGATGTTATAAATTAAATAAATATATAAACAAGAACCCAACTGCTTAAATAATTTAACTGAAAAGGGAAAAACAACCACAAAAAGGTATTTCAGATGCTGAGCCACCTTCTGATGCAGTTAGATAAAAATGCCTGTAACTACACTTACTTTATGAGCATGAGATCCCATAATAAACAAAGTATCCGGGGTTAGCCTCGCAGGGTCCCACTTTTCTGGATCTCTCACTGCTGGCGATGGCATTGGTGAGGATGATAAACTGTCTGTACCATCTTCTTGCTTTATCTTTTTACACTTGGTACCATCAATCTCAATTTCAGGATCTTTACGCTTATTTTGTGTCGAACTGGTTAACTAAAAACAGCAATGTTAAGAAAAGAATGAGACACAACTTCAATAACCACTATCTATGAAGTAACAAGTTGCAGTATTGTGCTTATTTTGAACTTTGTACTTTTCATTATCAAGCATTCATATAACACAAATTTTATTCTATATGGCTAAATTAAAATAGATAAACTGAAAAAAACCCTTTAAAAAACTGACCCATGATGGTAAAATATTTAACAATACAAAGATTCAAGGTGACTTTATTGTTAATCATATACATTTATTAAGATTTTTTTATTTACATATTAAAAATAATGTATGTAACAAAAGAACCCAAACTACAGAGCTGACTTCAAAGTTTATATTGATTTGTTATATTAAACCTATTAATGCATGCATATACATACTAAACTGCTTAATTATATAATAGTGGATATAAATAAAGTACACACCGTGTTCACCATAGTTTGCTTCACAGATCTCCCATCTAAGGTACTGGTATCGGCATCACTTGTATCAAATGGCTGGGCTGGTTTAGATGGAGTTGTATAAAGTAAGCGAGTAGCATCCAACATGGCCCTACATACAGCTCGTACCTTAAAACAAATTATTACCATCAATATATAGATAAACGCTTTCTACATTCACAGCCGACTCACGTGGTGGAGCAGTCACCATACCGGTCTGACACGCAGTAGGTCCCGGGTTCGATCCCCGGCAGACATCTGAATGATGAGTTTAGATCTCTGTTCTGAGTCTGGGCGTTTGTCTCCACTACGTGTCAACCGGGGCGGTGACTACTCCGCCACGCGGGTCGTCAAATAAAATAAATAAATGCACTAAGACCTAGGTTAAGAATATGTTTCTCTTTAAAACTAAAGGGATGATCAAACTTTTTTTTTCATGTGGCAGCTATTGATCACTTTTAGCCTGAAGCTCATTGGCTGCTCAAGTGATAGTTGGCAAAAGCTATCTTAGTTTGGGTGGTAAACTGCTAAATTCATTTAGAGTTGAATTTAGCAGTTTAACATGAGGTTTGGCAGTAACATTTATCGCAGTTGCTGAAATTATAGTAGCCAATGGGCGGTCAGTCGTTATGTTATCAGTAAAAATTATTATGGTTGAATATCAACCACAAGGTCATAAATAAATATAACATGGAACTTTTTTTCATATATATGTACTTAAAACGATAAGGCAGATGGGCCGCCTGATAGAAATTAGTCACCGGCGTCGCAATGCCAATTTGCAACGCCAAAAAGGTCACCAATGCATAGCCAGCTTTGAAGGAGAGCCCTTTTTGCACCTTTTTTGAAGAGACCCATGTCATAGTGCTCCGGGTACACCTCAGGAAGAAGCTTATTCAACATTTTGCACATTCATGGCAGGAAAGAGCGCACAGACTGAACCATGGAGGATCGCCACAAGTCCCATTGATGCAGATGGAAACTTATCGTTCAGAGTGTAGAGCAATGGAGGAAGGGTGGTGCAGGCACTCTAGAGTCTCGATTTCAGATACAAGTCGGATTCTGCTTACTTTCACAAGTGTCCAAGAGGTGTTCACATCGCCTGTATAAACAGCATCTCCCATGCTGTCATCCACATAGCAAAGCATGTTGCTGATTTTTTGCAACATGTCATTGATATGCAGAATGTTCTAATGAAGATAAACGCTAAATTACTACTAGAAAGAATTTTAATAAAACCAAAGTACACATACCTGATCTTCACTAACAGATTCATCTCCCAAGTTGAGCCTAATATTATTTACAGCTGGTACGAAGAACTTCTGAAAAAAAAACACTTTAGAGTATTTACCAGATGCTATCATTTAGTAATACAAAGTAATGAGTACTTTTAGACCTACAAATGAAACGGTTTATGCAGGAATTTATTAAAAAGCACTTGAATAAATCAAGAGGCACAATACTAAACGAGAAATTTTTCAGCCTTGATTGTTATTAAAGAACATTATTAAGACAATATAGACTAATAAAGTTTACAAAGAGAGCATTAATCAAGCATGAAAGAGATTAATTTCCCATCAAATGAAAATTTCAAATGTGCAAAACCCCATGTCTAAATTCCTTACCACCCAAATTATGCACAATTACGTGCTATCTGATTTTTAATATTAAGTGGTCACTGCAGTCAATGTCCATCTTGAACCATTGTGTAAAATAAACCACAGATATGTTACTTCCTTAGGAATAAGTTGGATTGCCTCACATTAGTGTTTCACACAGCCCCACCCATATTAGTAGAATATTAGTAGCTTCACACCAATTGTAAGGGAGATAAAGATGCAGCAGTAATGCCACCAAGATTAAATAACAAAAGATCATTCACCAGTAAATACTAATGGGTAGCATACTCACTTCTAAATACTTCTTGATGACCTGATCTATCTCTCTAGTAACAGAAGATTGTATGGTCTGTCGGAGCATATCCAGGGACTTATTCGCACTCGCCCGGAATTCGGCGATTGGTCGTGAATGCGGCTGTACAGGTCCAGGAAGACTAAACCTCCTGTGCATCGCCGCCAATGTATTTATTGCTATTTGGCGCGTTATTGGCTGTTTCTAGAAAAAAATAAGGCTATTCTTTACACTCAAAGCCACTAGCATTCCATGTCATAAGTGTCATGAACCCACCATGAAAACGAATTCGGAATCACCCAGACCAAAACGAAAATATAAATTCAAGATATCTAACTGACCGGTGATGAAACTTTGAACCCCAAGTTTTAAATACTTTGGGTTTAAAAAAAACCCAAGTGTTTAAAATTACAAACATTCGCAGACAAAATATTTTATAAAGAAACCAATAGTAGTAGACATAGTTATAAGATCTATTGAACTTATACAAACCAGAATCTGTCGTGCATGGGGTGTCTATTTAATACTGGGTCTTTGTAAATAATAATTCAAGTCTTTCAATTCTCGTATACATTTGTCTAATTTACTCATTTATATAAATAAAATACTTACTGCTTGCATGTTGTTAATAACACTCGTTCGTGTTATTTGTAATGTTTTAGTAGGTGCTTGGAAACTCCATGTACTGCTTGGGGTAGTTTCCCCTGTAGTAATTTTAAGCGTAGCTTCGACGTTACTCCAATTCTTTTGAATCACCATCTCGAAATTCTACTATTTGTCACAAACCATGTGTATACCTCTCCTAGATACGTTTTATATCACCTCTATTTCATTTTCATTGAAAATAAATCAATACACATAAATTTGTTATTTACAATTAGGGATGTCTGAATTGCCTGATACGAATAACGAATTACGTTACGATTTAAGATTGTCAACTCGGTTAACTTAACTCGAGTTAACTCGAGCCGGATTCTATTTAAATTAGGTTTGAGATAATCAAATCAAGAAAGTAAATAAAGTAAAAAGCGAAAGTTCAATTCATTCGTTACTATCATTGACTGAACGATACCTACTATGAAATAAGATTGACCAAATATTTAACAAAACTTATTCATTGCCCACAGTGATAATTGTGGGCAATGAATAATAATTGAGCCTGGATCCGCCACTGCCAAAAAATAACATGTAACACAGCTAAAGCAATAAAATTGGCAGCACTGCTTTGTCCAACTAACTTGACTTAAATTCAGGCCAGGTGAAATTTAAATAGAGTAGAAAACAACGAAACATTATTTAAAAGCATTCCTAAAAAACAATCTAATAATGACTGAAAACATATCTGAATTATTATCTGTGGCAACTGTGATCAATGAATAAGATTTGTTTTTTAATCGGCAAACTTCGTCTCATCGTCAGAGTAATCTTTCACTTGTTTTATTGATTCGTTTACATACAACTATCTCAAACTCGAGATAGTAAGATTTCAATCTGTATTTTCAGATACACTGTGTTTACTGTATTTTTTTACTGTATACTGTAATGATAAAAATACATTCTAGGAATCTACCTACTATATTTAGTTATAACGTTATTTTACATAAATACCGTGCTTAAAGTTGTACTTTTATTTCTTCACTATTAAGGAAATAAAAATACAAGTTTATTATTTCATATCAAAATAATTACACTTCGAAATACAAGGAAAATATTTAAAAACACATGCTGGCAATGGCGACCTTTTTTTTTTGGTTGTCAAATTGCACTTGAAAAAGTTGTCAAAGATTATGTAGATGACCGGTTTTTTTTTCGTTCACGTTAATTTCTTTTCCTTCATCCTAATTTATATTAAATGGGCTCCTAATGACCAATTTTGTTTGAAAGTTAACTGTAATTTCTAATATAAACGAAACATTTACTGTCATTTTGCACAATACTGTATTATTAAGTAGGAAATACTGTAGTCCTACATTAATGATCTGGAAGCACTGAACCCAATTCGAGTATTTCGAATTAACTCGAGTTGAGCTGAAATACATCGAATGTCATTTGATATACTGAATGTTAATATCGAATGGATATATTTATAAAACAGATTTAATAATTTATTTAAGTGCAATTTATAATTGTTACGTTAGTATCCACTACCAAAGTGTAATAAATATTTGATCGTATCAACGTGTATATCTAGAGCACCTATAGCAACATTTTTAGCGTCTGTCTGTTCACTCAAAATATCAAGAGAAATCACTACGACACGACTACCTATTTAAAGGAAAAGAGAGAGCGTAGTAGTCTTCAATTGCTTGGCACTGGTATTTGGTTGTGCTTGTTCGGTGACGTGACGTATAAACGGATAAAAAAGGTAAAATATAAAAATACATAAATAAAATAAAAGCATATTGTAATTGTACGTATTGTGTGTCAATTGTTTTTGGATTTGATACTTAATTGACACTTTTATCCCTATTATATTTATAGTAAAAGATTACACATTAGAATGCCAAAATGCTAATTATTAAGGTTTTCGCCATTACAGATAGATAGATAAAAAACCGGACAAATCATGGTATTTTTAGATTAGAAACAGACATATTTAGATTTAATGGTAATTTAGGGTTGGTGATGGGCTAATTATTAATTGAATTATTAGAATTGAATCTTTATCATCTTAATACGGATCTGTAGCTATTCATTGGTACTAGTGGAACGTAATTACAAATGTTAATTCTATACGACTTTTTTTTACCAAAAAATGACAATAATTTCAAGTGTAAAGAGATTTTATTGATTGATTGATTGGTAGTCGGGTTTCTACTTGAACTTTGATCTGCAACCTAAAGTTACTTTCAAGGTTTTTCATTTGAATTAAATTAGACTGTTTAGTATGCGTGTTGTATTACTTCAAATAACTACTTACTACGTACTTATGTATATTAATAGACAACTTGTCGCAATGAGGTAAATAATTTTGGTGTATTTCTGTACTTACTTTGCTTTGGACGTAAAAGGAAAATAGGTATATTTTGCTGCAAACTAATGAAATTGTACTTTGAAATGTCATTTTTGCCGAAAAAATTGTATTAAATGACGAAATCGGATGTTTCGGACTTAACTAATGCAAGTAATTGTAACCATAAATAAAAGAAAATGTTAGAATTTTTTTCTTATTTTATTATTCATTCTCTTAAATAGTCAGTGTGACCAAAGAACATGTTTAAGAACTTTAAATATTTAATAAATCCATAAATGCAATAATTGTTCTGTGTGAATAATAGCACCAAAATACCAAAGCATTTCATTATGATACATAATGTAATATACTATTGCATTATCAAATAGATTGCTTTCAACTTAGTATATATGAATATCCATATACATCTCTTATCAGGATGACTTTTCATTTCAATAAGATTATGAAATGTGTTGTTACGTTATTCGGGTCATCAGTCCCATTTATTATAAATAACTTATTATTTAATACCATAAGTCATTTTAACTTATCGTTGGCACATTACATTGATTAATCTTGCATCATCAGTTGTTTTTAGTGCTGTTTTAGATACAACAATTACAAATGTGTTTATCATAACAAAGTTTGACAGAGGTTCATCGTTTGTTTGCAACACAAAATTTATCTTTCAAATTTCAAATAAATTGAGATATCTTAGCTATTTATTTACAGATCAAGTACCATATAACTATACAAATAATTGGTAGAAATATTTTTTGTCTGGAACTTGAACTTATAATTTTGTTTCAGAGCCACTACTATCAATCAAAATGTCGAAAATCAAGGCTGGACCAGTTGTAGACATCCTTGGAGATGAAATGACAAGAATTATCTGGGATTTGATCAAAGACAAGCTTATTTTGCCATTTTTAGACATTGAGCTTCATACTTATGACTTGGGAATTGAGTACCGTGATAAAACTGAGGATCAAGTCACTATTGACTGTGCTGAAGCTATTAAGAAATACAATGTTGGTATCAAGTGTGCCACCATCACACCTGATGAGAATAGAGTAGAAGAATTCAAACTGAAGAAGATGTGGAAGAGTCCTAATGGTACCATCCGTAACATTTTAGGAGGAACTGTCTTCAGGGAGGCCATTATTTGCAAGAATATCCCACGTCTCGTCACCGGCTGGGAGAAGCCAATCATTATTGGCCGTCATGCTCATGCTGACCAGTACAAAGCCACTGACTTTGTTGTACCAGGAGTGGGAAAACTGGAGCTTGTTTTCACCCCTGCCTCTGGGGAACCTATCAGGCATGTGGTAAATGACTTCAAGGGTGCCGGTGTTGCTCTTGGTATGTACAATACTGACGACTCAATCATTGATTTTGCCCATTCATCATTCAAGTATGCCTTGGATAGAAAGTATCCCCTGTACTTGAGTACTAAAAACACCATCCTGAAAAAGTATGATGGACGTTTTAAGGACATTTTCCAAGAAATTTATGATAAGGAATACAAATCTCAATTTGAAGCTGCAGGAATTTGGTATGAGCATCGTTTGATTGATGATATGGTGGCTTATGCTATGAAATCTGAAGGTGGCTTTGTTTGGGCTTGTAAGAACTATGATGGTGATGTCCAGTCTGACTCAGTAGCTCAAGGGTATGGATCCCTGGGACTAATGACTTCAGTCCTCATTTGCCCAGATGGCAAAACTGTAGAGGCAGAAGCTGCTCATGGTACTGTGACCAGACACTATCGCTTCTACCAGCAAGGAAAAGAGACCTCCACCAATCCAATTGCTTCAATATTTGCATGGACCAGAGGTCTCTTGCACAGGGCTAAGTTGGACAACAATGGTGAACTGAAAACATTTGCTGAGACCCTGGAGAAGGTGTGCATTGATACTATTGAGTCTGGTGTAATGACTAAAGATCTTGCCATCTGTATTAAGGGCATGAGCAATGTGAAGAGATCAGATTACTTTGAAACGTTCGAATTCATGGATAAGTTGGCTGAAAATCTAAAAAAGAGCTTGGGAAAATGACTATTCATTTCATCTAAAATGTAATCTTTGAATGATTATATACTTTGTTCACAATTTGTAATCACAACTTTTATGTAATGGAATTAAGGGTATTTTGTGTTGGTGGCATTTATTTATTATTCTTACATTTTTAATATATTAATAAATATATCCCAGTATTTAATATCTTTCATTTATTGTTCTGTCCTTCAACATTCCACATCTGACACATGACTTCTAACAGAAAAACAATTTTGTGGTAAATTCTGATATCTCGTGTGGATCCAACCACACAAGTGATAAGATAACAAGTTCAACAGTTAGTATGACTAGATCGTAATACTGATAATGATAAAACAATCTCAATGTAAGGCACTCGATAAGATATCACTAAACAAAAAATTAACCACTGCAACTTATGCCAATCTCCAGGATGCATTTAATCGTGTAACAATAGAGGGCGTTATTCGTTGTATAGCTGTCTCTAAATATTATTTATTTCTCATTAATTAATATACCTACATATGTTATGTTTTAGAATTATTGACCATAGATAATACTATAATAATAGCCTAACAGATGAACGCCACCATGTATGACATCGTAAGATCATTTGCTTCAGTGGGCAAGTGATAGATGGCAGTACTAGCAGCTAACAATGTCGTATTGAAATCTCATTTCATTCAACTGCGATTAGAAGTACTAATTAACCAAATGTTAAGTACCGTAGATATGTAGGTAAGGTATACAGTTGCTTGTAGTTATTTATCTGACAATTTTTTATTTAGGTTAATATGTCTTGTTAAGAAATCATGTTACCTGGTCCGATTTTGAAAATGGGTCATTGGGCCGTTGGATATCGCTCCGCCTTTTTTACTGTTTTTTTTTTTCGAGGGCGAAACCTTTGTGGGAGTGACGCCGTCATACATAGGATTTTTACCGCACTAAAACGCTCTCGGTGGCTGTCCTCGGCGCTACAAAGAGGATTTTGGGATCTCCAAAGGAACACAACCAGAGTCCTCTGAACGCGTTGCCCCATCAGGCTTCATCCAGGTGAGAGAATGGACCCATCGCACCATCTGGTTTTTACGACGGTTTGCGACCACACATACCGTCGTCCTTCCCGGGGTCGGCTGGATGAACGGTTCTAACTCCTGCCGCCCGCAACCCCGAGAGTCGTTCTATAGAGTCATAGAGTAGAGAGTATATCGAGAGTATTTCTGCCTCATAACAGTAGTGTTATGCGCTGATCTGAAGGGTGTGGTAAAGGAAACATACTTATCCGAGGCATTCCATTTCAGTCCTGAAAAGTAGCAACGCATCTGTGGCTAACCTTAGTTGAGGGCTGATTACAGATGTCCATAGGCGGCACTATAAAAAAAGTCTGTTTTAGTCGCCTCTTACGTCAGGCAGGGTTACTGTAGCCCTATTCTGATCCCGGCACTACAGAGATGGCTCTCTGCCTAGGTTCTTAAAGTGCATCCACATTTTCTCCAACGAAGTAACTTATTGCAACCTTATGTGAAAAAAAATAGTGGATGGTGTTTTTAATTCTGTTCATTGCCGCTACCTCTTTACACTGAACACTGTCTAATGAAATTGGCAAATCTATGCTAATATATAAAAATGAGATGGTGTGTCTCTGTGTTACTCAATCATGTAAGAACCACTGTTCGATTTACATGAAATTTTGTATGTATGTTGCTTATTTAAATGATTAGGCTACTTTTGATTTCGATGTATTTCGCTATTTAAAAATGACGATTGTTTTAGTGATATTACTACACTTTGGTTGCAGACTTTCACATTTCCATTTAAATAAAAAAATAACTCTAAAAAATAGCAAACTTCTGATGGCATATAATTTTCTATCCGGAAGGTCCTTATCACTTTTCATGTATCTCTAACGATTAGCGACTAAAACCTAAATTATTTGTCACGTAGCGAAGCAGGGGTACTTTAGCTAATAATACCTAAAAGTAGGTACCAAATCTCGACGAAAATTAATATAGTCACAAGTAAGTATATGTCTTATATCTATATTAAATTATTACCTGACTATGATATTTTCTGATAAATTAATTTCAGCCACTCATGTTAATTCCTGTATGTTAATGGAAATACTGGAATTTAGCAAGTATAAAGGCATCAAGAGGATTACGCATTTACTCGACAGAGATTCTTTGCGTTATTTTGGCCTTAGAGAAGGCACCGTTTGAAGCTATTGAACCTGGCCTTCGACGAAGCTTAACAACTGTTACCTAATACGTAATGATAACCGGAACCTATTGCTTACCCGTGTTGGTACTCAATGCTATCAAACTGCGTGTGATTTATCTAAGTACAAACCGAAATTCAGTTGGTTTCCATAGTATTTTAATTATTTTATAGGAACTCATATTTTTGTAAATGATATTACTACACTTCCAAGAATGTCTACTTGTAATTTCTTGTAGCAATGAATAGCATATTTAAGTGAGAACTGGTCGTCTCGGTCCGTGAAAAGACCCATAAGAATTGGATAGGAGATCGAAAATGATGGTTACTCTATCCAGAATAATAGTACTAACTATACTTACCTATTCCTTGCGTCATGGTTGCCATATTCACACATTCGAGTCTGTGTATTCGTTTGAATACACAGACTCGAAGACAACAAACAGTTACCTAATTTTATTATTAATTTTATTGGAAAACATACATATTACGATGTTTACATAAATAACTTAATAAAGTAGCAAAAACCATTCGGCTATTATCGCGTATTGAGATTTCTGATTGTCCGGGGAACGATCCCAGAACCCTGTGCGAGCTAGACTGCTACACGAGTCGTCAATTCATATAGAATACTTAGGAGTTCTATGTGAAGTCGAACACGATGCGTTACTACTCCCAAGGACTGAGATGGTTGCCTAAAAAGTTCATTCTTCCACCCTAATACATACTTACACTGTTAGGTATCTCTATACTAAACTCTACGCACATACTTTTCTCTACCACGGTTTTTATATTTTACGTGTCTCTTTATAGTCAACAAAATGTTCGAAGCTAAAAGTAGATAATAATTAAGTAGTGTAGGTACAAAATGAAGTTATGGTTATGAGCATGAATTTTGATTTCTTATTATCATGTAATTATGAGTAACTGTAATCTTTTAAACAATTTATTAAATAATAATTTGTTGGCTTTTTAAGATTTTCGTTTTTGGCTGATATTTTGTAACAGCAACGGTTTAATGGTAACTAGTCTAAGTACACATAAACATTTTCAGACTTCCTGATTGTTCATCTTCAATTAGACTTATTTTTTATTCTTAAACTAGCTGTGTCCCACCGTGAGACCTCCAGGGTTTCTTGCGTTGCTACATAAGAAAAAAAAATAAACAAACATATCGTGATGTTATATAACATACAGCCTTCTTCAATAAATGGACTATTTAACAGAAAAATATTACCGAACCAGTAGTTCCTGAGATTAGCGCGTTCAACCAAAGAAACAAACTCTTCAGCTTTATAATATTATAGTATAAACATAAAGATTCTTCTTCTTTCCCTTCTTTTTTCCCTTAGGTAGATAGATAGTAATTGTAGAACTTTAATCCCTCTTCACTCTTGTAAATATGATACTAAT
>MOOZ01000060.1:1471351-1493453 GCA_002930495.1 Cecropterus lyciades | reverse complement strand
AAAACATACAAACATATCGTGATGTTATATAACATACAGCCTTCTTCAATAAATGGACTATTCAACAGAAAAATATTACCGAACCAGTAGTTCCTGAGATTAGCGCGTTCAACCAAAGAAACAAACTCTTCAGCTTTATAATATTATAGTATAGATATAAAGATACTTCTTTTTTCCCTTAGGTAGATAGATAGTAATTGTAGAACTTTAATCCCTCTTCACTCTTGTAAATATGATACTAATGAGGGTTACTCTACCAAGTACTTACCTACCGATATTAATGGGTGGAAAATAGTACATTATTTGCTTGTAAAGGAAGTGGTTAAAAATGGAAAATCTAATTAGAAAACGACTTTCAACAAAACTGTTCTCAGTAGGTATTTGATATATATCTACCTATTTTCCTTATTTTTCCAATAAAGCAACGTTATAAAACGTTTTCCCTTTCTATTACTTACGAATCTCTGTGAGGCAATCAGTAAATAACTTTTCTTAGTGAATTACCGGAGGCGGTCGACGTGGTTTCCCCTACAAGATCGTCCCTCCCGCCAATGCATGCGCCCTCCGTGGAGTGGGCCATTCAGTACCAGAGACGGTTCGCGAAGCTCTCACGGTGCTTACTTCAGTTTGGCGGGTTCAACGTCGCCAACCGCTCGTGCGCAGTGCTACCACCATCACAAGTGTTTGGCGGGAACGTAAGCTCGCGATCGCGAATACAAACGGCATACAAAAAGATCGTAAATCAAAGTTTATGTGATTACGTGAACGATGACGATGGGAACGATCTTTACGATTTTGCGATGGGTCGCAGTCATAAATATGATAATGGTAAGATTGTTATTTCATTTTATTCCTTTTTGATTTTGTCATAGGCTTCAGCCAGAAATCGTAAAACTTTAAAATCTGACTTATTATAAATTGTAACACTATTCATTTTATTATAAAATTATTTTAAAATTGGATGCATTCAACGTTTTTTTTCCGATTTTCGGCACTGTACTGTTTAAAATAAAATAAAAATGTACCTACCAACACAATGGCTGTTGAACTTCTTAAAAAGCTTTATAGCAATAAAACAGCTTTCAATCAGTTCATTGCGCTTACCCGCTAAATGAAACTAGTCAATACGACTTTTAAATAATTTGTTCGCTCGAAAAATATATATCTCGAAAAACGGATCCTATAAATACACATTCCATTGTACAAAATTATGCAGTCATGTAACAATCTTTCGTAACACTTAAATAAATATATCACCAAGTAGGTATGTAGATATTGCACCTGACCATAAATTGCCTAGAATGTAAATATAAGGTAACACGTTGTAATAGATCTTTTCACCGTTTATGGATCGAAGTAGTCATTAAAATTACTTGCACCAACATAATACTGGTGACCATTTTTTCCAAGCTCAATTTTATGTATAGGTATAATTATTGTTCTCGACAATTAAAATGATTAGTCGTATCATAGCTTTTTATTACCATTCAAATCGCTACACAATTAAGAGATCTATGAGGGTTTCAAGGATCATAAAGCTTTATGTTGTAAAAAACAAATCAGTTGAATTTTGTTTTAATAAACCAAGTAAAAAAATCTGAGTCATTTGCCAGAATCTAGTTTTTTATGGTTATGCACTATTTGTTTCGGATTTTGATGATCTCAAGTAATAATATTGCATATATGACTCCTGAATAGGTAACTGGAGGTCCTTAACTCTACTAGTGTCCCCATGTTTGCGCTATTATTTAATCCACTATGTTGATAATAAGTTTGTCTTACATACATATACACTTATGTCTTTATTCGGTGTTTCCAAAAAGAGGATCTTAGTACCATTTTTTTATTTGATTGAGAGTGTGTTTCGCTGTAATAACTGAATTTGAGTGTAGTATACACTTGTTTATAGTATTTAGGAATTTATCTGAGTTATTAAAAAAATCTAGCTATAAATTATTAGATGTACCTATTTTATAAATTAATTACCATTAATATAGCGATTAATTCCGATAAATCGGTATGTGTATGTATAATTTAAAATTTATAATCTGTACTAGAAGTAATCAGTAGAAAGGCTTTAATAAAATTAATCAGTATCGACAGTACTCAGTGATGCAATACTGTAAGTCTTCTATGAATAATCGAAGTGAAATGTAAATTGTCAGCGGTGCACACAACGCCAAAACAAAAAAAGGGTGCGTGTACTTATGTACGCGCGTGAGAAGTTATACTTCTTTGGCATCATTAAATAACCAATAACATATATAATAACAATAAATATTCAACATTAATATTTTAATAATATTTAGTATTAATGATGTTAAATAATAATATTTTAATTTATATCAATAAATAATACATACGGATAGAAAACCTCAATTATATTGGAGCACTTGAGAAAGTCTATAAACACAACTTTTTCACTAAGATTTATGAATAGTAAATATATTAATCAAAATAATTAATTTAAATCACTACTGAACATCATTTATCAGCACATATAAATCGCACTTATATCAAACTAAAACACATATGTGAATGTAGGCACTATAAACATGTGGATAAATACTATGAATATGAAATCAGTGAACAGAGGCGACGATGGTGCCAACTTGCGCGACTAATAGAGGTTCTATTTCTATTTTGCTGGTAGGTTTTGTTTCGAAACTGCAACCGCTGCAACTTCATACTGTAACTTTCGTGTGACGAATCTTAAAATTTCACTTTCATCATTTTTTCATAACGCGCCTAAAGAAGTATAACTTCAAAAATTTACTCGTCTGAGTTATTTATTGATTTACAACTTAATACTGGCGGACGTTTAGTCCATTACCATAAGATGAAGATAAGCATCTCGTAACTGTAAGTGTTGCAACATCTTGCATCGTGCATGATGTTCGCCCAGAAGCAAGTTATTTTTTTGTCGTAACCAATTTGCTTGTGTTAGGCTCGATTTTATTTTGATAGAAAGTGACGGGTTGCCTAAACATACGTTACAGTAGTTTAAATGGTAGAGCCGTTTCTTAATAATAGGTTTTTTGGGTGTCACAAATTATTTTTTTGTGTTACATGATTGAATTCTAAGGTGGTAGACCTTGTCGTGTTTCGATTCAAAAGGTATTACCGATACACGTTATCTTTTCCCAATAACAACAGCGTCATGTGCTGCTATGTTCCGCTTTGAAGAGAGTGGTAATCCTTATGCAAGATAACCCAACATCGAATTCAGTGGTAACAACGCACCTCTGGCTGACCTAGTTAGGGCTACAGTCCTATCTAAAGTTGATTACAGATGTCTATTGATCAATATGTCTATTTCATAAAAACAAACGTAAAACTGCCTACCAACCTTTTTTTTGTTCTCGAGGGAGAAACCTTCAAAAGGTACCCAACGCCGTGGGAACAGCGTAAGGGTTATGTGGGATTTTTACCGCACTAAAACCCCTCCGGTGGCAGTCCTCGGCGCTACGTGCATCACCCACTATTTCGTGAAATTTTCGGTTATTCTGTTATTGGCTATTAAATGTACTTACACTAATGTTTCTCAGTCAGAGGTCGTTGCGGTTAAGTGGTTCACGACCAAAAAGGTTCTAGAAAATACCTAACATATTTGACAAATGTTAACTGCTTGCCTAAAACTTCAAAGATATACACTAAACTAGGATTGGGTGGGTACGGCTATTTTAGTTACCTCTATAGCTTGGTCACTGAGTTCGTTTTTCCTAGGTATATTTTTTGACCAGTACGCTGCTCAGAGCAGGATATACGGTCTGAGACACTTTGCCATGAGTAATGTCTTGGTCATCTTTGATCCACCGTGAATGACAAATCTTAATACTTAAACCACAGAATGCTATTTTCAGATTATTGATTGGCTATTTTAAGAACCTTTTGTCGTTCTTCGCGCGCAGAGTATTCGGTTCAGGTTTAAATAACCGAAACTCGTTATTAGATTGCAAACAGTAACTTTTCGATACTTCATAAACGAATATAGTGGAATAGTCAATAGTCTTTATATATATAGCCTTAATTAAGCACAAAAATACTCAGAGTGCGAAATGTTTCGATCTGAATCAATGGTTGTCATTTTTTAAAGAAATAGCAAACGACAAGTCCACCCGATGATAGGTGCCCACTGCCGCCCATTAATACCTGTGATTAACCCCAGATTAAATTAAAATCCAGGCTGTCGTCCACCAAAGATGCGTAGCTACTCTTGAATACTAAGTTACAAGTCAGCTTAAATAATATTTCTCCCCTTCCACACCCATGAAATCTGAATACCGCAGCGCCTAACACTACTATTGTAAAGCAGAAATAGGTGTGTCGTTGGTACAGCCGGAGTCAAAAAGCAAACAGTTCTATCATCTTTTAAGAATAGGTAAAAGGAGTGGCAATGTTATGCCACGTCTCACTCTTCGTTATTGTCATACCGTAAAGTAGACCTAAAAGCTCAACATGTCCAAATTAATCGGCGTAACGAGCTAATATCGAAGCAGATCGAAGCCACACACTGAAGGGCGTAGCTAGCCGCATGCAACGGAGAACCGCTAGCTTTCGTATCAATTACTAGCGCCGCTCGGCTGCACCGATTACTGACTCTGGTTCACATGATGCCTGTTCATAGCCGTGTGATTACTGGCGAAATACCTTTGAGTTTCTAGACAAGTACTTTATGGAATCAGTTCTCGACTTGTTCCTTTTAAAATTACTGCTTCTTAATATAATATTTGCTCTATTAAAAGCGAATTTTGTTGTTCCAGAGTCTATATAAAAGTTACATGAAACATATTAAGGGGCTTTATTTCATACTCCATAATACATTTAATAGGCATTAATTTATTTAGACACTTAAAAATTACATATTTCGTTTAAATTAAAATGAATTAGGTTCAAAACCCACACCAGACTCTACGCATTTCAAACTTACGTCAACTCTATTATATTGTTAGTATTGTATTAATATTAAATATATATATATACGTAAGCACTTTAAATGTCTTTGTATAAATGCTAAAACCATTCTAACCATTCATGTGTTGCTATCTCTGTAATGATGCATATACGCTATGCGAAACTGGAGCGTGTGCCTAGTGATAATTTAATTACGGACGGTATCTTATTCATTACGGACCGACAAACGTACAGAGCCCTCCTACTGAGATTCAAGGAATTTTGATTAAAGTTACATAAGAACGGAGTAGACTCTAGTAATGTTGCCATGTGCAAGATTTTGAAACGGGAGATTAGAAAAACATCGTATTGTTAAATCATATTAAAGAATGAAAATTTATTACACTTAGCTCTAATCAACAAAGCTTCGAGATGGCTATGAGATGTTGAGATTGTTTATTCATACAAAATTTGTCAATATAAACAGGAATCCCGTATGTTTTATAGTCCATTTAAGTCATAATCGATCTAAGCCGAATTTTAATAAAATCGTTAATTAAATTCAATCTGATTCGTGTCTTTTTTGTCTTTGTGTTTCTCTATTCTCCTAACATAAAGGGACATGTTTGCATGTTAAATTATTTTCATTTTTTTACTTTTATGGAGTGGAGTACCTTTGGAGTGGTACGTGGAGTACGTTTTAAGTGGCGACGTAAATGTATTTTTATTTTATTAAATAGAATTGATTCATAGGTTTGTTTCCTTTGCGCGTTGTTTCCTTGTACTGTATTGTAGGTATTATTATTATATGATCATATCATAGAGCTGACAAGTCAATGAAATTTTCTTGCGATCTTTCACACCACTGACATAGAAAAGTAAAAGCAAAATTTCGATATTCCTTCTACGATTCACTTGTTAACAATGACGAACATGAGCTCGCATAACATCTCATAAGGGACACAAATGTATTTAAGATACATAAAATCTGGCAACTCTGGTTAGGAGACTGATCCAGTGCCGCGTGGGAATCGTATCCAGCCGTGCAATTAGGGAATGCCGGGAGCGAGGGTGCTCAATTACCTTCAGCGGGCAATGTTTTTATTGCGAGACTCCTTCACGATGCCATCAAACCTCCCGAGTAGACAAACACTGTCGGCATACGTTCTGTTTACTTTTATTGCTATTTTTACGATTCTGAAGCCAGCTATTGAGGGAAGTAGAGACGGATCTAGTTGAAAAAATATTTATTCGTTGTTTTTTTTTTAAGTAGGTACGGATTAGGTAGGTATGGATTCGAAAAGTACAAACAATTTTTTTCGAAATATGAAATATTGAAATGTGTAGTTAAAAAGTTTAGGTTAAAGTTTTAGTTTAAAAAACTTGAAGGAATGAAAAACTTATTAGTCTCTGTGAAGCATTTTATAAATACATATATTAGACAGGTTGATAGATAAACACCTACTTACATTCTAATTCTTTATAATTCTAATTCAAGTGCTTATATGTCTATGTGTTTAAACTAAATTTTAACTATTTGTATATTAACGTAGGTACGAAAATATCTGGCTAACATTGTTTTTTTTTTTGCTAGCCTAAATTTCTTGTCACGACAATAATATACCATCCCTACTGTAAAGTAACACGCACTCGAGAATCAAATTCAGGCGTGCGTGCGTTACATTCTTATTGTTTCTATTCACATTGGTAGCAAGTGCTTGCAAGTTTATTTATGTGGAAGAGGCGATACGGAAACAATGCAAAAGCTCGCCTTTGATGTCCAAACAGGTATACCCGTAACGTATAAATTCAATATTGTTTTACGAACAGAACAGGCTGATTCATTCGTGCCTTTGTTTTTTCATGTCCGAACGAAATAGGAGCAAAGGGAAGAAAGCAAGTCTCTATTTATCTTTTAGGGTTCCTTATGAACACTTATTACAAAGTTTACACCATCCGTCGTTTGTTGTAAAAAACCGGTTAAAATGTTTACAGAACATAGGCATGCTATTATTACGGATAACTTAACAAATAAAGAAACTCCTTTTAACGTTTTATTGCCTTATCATTAAATGGTACATCGTACTAACATCAAAATTGGTACAATTATACACGCTTTCTGCACTCATAGCCCCACAGTAGGATTTTCTCCTGTGTCGTGGGTGCCATTGCCATTTTGGTGTCACAAAGACTAATACACAAACACCCAGACCCAGAACAGAAACCTAAACTCATTATTCAGTTGTCTGTCTGGCCGGGGATCGAACCCGGGACCCACTGCGTGTCAGACTGGTATGGTGACCGCTAAGCCACGCGGGTCGTCGATAGTGCTAACTTAGTACTGTAAGTTACACAAACTTATAGAAAAAACTGTGAAGCTTAGTCGGGCTTACGTTAAGACTTGTCATTAAAAAATTACATAACCCAAATGTATAGTGTTGTGCTACGGAACTCTCAGAGCGTGAAACTGATTTGTACTTGGCTGGAATTTTATTGAATACATGCATTCAAGCGCGGTTCCACCGATATGCTCGCTGTATACGCTTTTCATTTCTTTCCTACAAACCCAAAATATTTACCCGACTGCGTCAAAGGGTAATGTATTTTTTTGGGTTTAACGCAGCAGCAGTCCGTTCCACTCTCGTAGAGTTTACGTTTACGTGCAAGTCATAAGATCAACTGTTTTGAAAATTGACTCGTACTACTACTATACAAGATTTCTACTATACAAGATAAATAAAAAAAATCAATTGCAGTCACATAGCCTTGTACTCCTGCTAACAAAACATATGAACTTGTGAAAATAGATATGTCGAAATTTGAAACAGACTATATATTCATGTAAATACAAACACATACTTAGTAACTGAAAACAGGCTGTTCAAATATGTGATTATACTTTACCTACCCACAGGCAATTTTATCTTATGAAAATGAATATGCTAGCTTCACCACAAAGTAACCACAAAAATGTCAACTGCTCGCCTTCGCACGAGATTCAAGAGATATAAAGCGTGCAATCTCTGAGGTTTTCATTTTTAATGCTATCTTAAACCTTGATTTTTCATCTTAAAACTTGTTAACTTCGAAAAGATATGAAGAATGAAGATATGATGTAAGTGCAACAATCATAGTCTACGTAGTATCACTGAGTGAATAAATAATAAAACAATGCTATTCGTAGTAAATGATAATCTGCTGACTGAAAAATATTAACAAATAACAGGATGCATAATATTTTTAATGCCTACAATCTATACACTACCCATCTGGAACAACGTAGCGTACTATAACGTGTTGAATAAGTTCAGTAATTTCTGATATCCCTTATCTAAATTATGTCCTAACAATTTAAGAGAGATTTTCAATTCTACAATCATTATAACATTGAAGTAGACGTAACGTAGACAGACGAGAAATTTAAAAATAGAATATAAACACATAATGTAACGCCAAGTAAGGTTACAATGCACCTCGGAAATTGAATTTATTTAAAAGCTAATTAATTTACTTACGCAGACGCAGTTGTATAGCGAAGTGCGCGTAAGAGCACGCTTACACTTAAGAGGAACCGCTGCAATAAAGTGTAAATCATTATGTTGTAAGTGCAGCAGACGTACTGAGTACCGAACATTCCGTCTCGCAGACGTGTGTTTACTTAACTCCATGTTCATATTTGTTCCCGTGCTTTTGCTATGCTAATATGTATGGGGAACTCGTGTACGTTCGTTAAGCTAAGTTAGCGCAAAAGTTTTTACTAGGAATATTCTTTTGTTTTATGTTAAGGTACATTATGACCAACCTTATATATTTATAACAACAATCTAAGTTACTACAATAAAAATTGAATGCGTTATAATTTTCGTTTTTTCAAGTAAGTAATTAACACTGTTTTTAAATATTTTATTCTTCCTCATTTATTTTTTTCAAATTGACTGACCAGCCTATTTTCCGTTACCTGTAGCTGGACACGCATGACAAAAAACGGACATGCTTGAAGTGTCACGCGTCCTACCGTCTTGATTAAGTGCGAAAGTGATTTGCGAAAATAAGAATAAAAAAATATTACGTAGATACATTGTGTACACTACGCTACCATGTATTTATGTCAATGACCCAATCCAATTATTATTGCATAATAGATGACTTTTTTCACATTAAATTGGTTTTTTAAGCGTTAACCAATTTACGATCGTAATGTGATAACATCGGTCTGGTAGATCGTTTGCGATATGGTAGCAAAGCTTAACGCATTTAGATTCACCTAACAATGGAGCTGTGACCAAAAAAGTGAAGCAAAAAATACTAGACTCGCAGTCACAAAGCTTTGTTGACTTTACATGTATGCGCAGACATACGTGAGCACTTATTTTTTATTAGCACGTTCATATGCTTAGTTCGTGCCCTTAAGCATATCCCATTACAAAGCATATGAGTAGAAAAATTTAAGTATATCCGTTAAGAATTAAAAGCTTTTAGACACGCATTGCCAGAAATGGTCCAATGTGACTTAAAACTTAGTCCGAAGTTTTCCAAAGTTCGCGTGCCTCTGAAACGGGTTAGAGATAGTAACTAAGACGTTGGGTTGGGCAGTAAGGTATAAATTAATACTGAAACCGGTATTACGGGCAATTTAACATATATCCCTGATACGACCTCCGGGAAGTACGGTATGAGTTGCCACCAACGCTTGGCGTTTATAAGACGCACCTACACATACACGATATATTTAGTTATTAGTTATTATTTATGCCTAAATTGTATAGAATATTAGGTTTAAAAATGAATCTTAAATTATAAATTAAATTAATTCTTGATATATTTAAAAGAATTGAGTGTCTTTAAAAACTTCAACAATTATGATATGAAAATGAATGCCTGCCTTAATTATTAAATCTACATAAACCATTCCTTTAAAATACAAATTGTTTGCACACGTGACATTTGACACTCATAAAGAAGCAATTGCTAGAAAAAATATAATTTCCTCAATCTAAATCACGGTCGCAAATCATCCAATCATCCAAATATTTTTAAGTCACACGCAAAGGTCAAAGATTTGCTATTACATCTTTTTTTGCTTTCAATTTCATACGCGTCATGTAGAGTAACGGTATCTGTGATTTTTATTAATATAGAAATAAATTCAGTTATGAGACCGATCTTAATTCACGGCTACCAGTGGGTTTATGAATCATATTAAAAAATAAAAGTCTGTAGTGTCTGGACGAAAGGACTCTAATTGTATCTGGCATTGATCACAAATTTGGGCGACAGTAAAGACTTACCACCGGGTGGACTACATGCTTCTTTTTGACTGTTATGTAAAAAGTTGCTGCTATCCCTGAGCACTAAGTAATAGATAAGATTGCCACACTTTATTAGGTATACATTCTAATAAAACTAACAGATAAGGCAGACGGGAAGTCTGATGAATAATCGTCGCCTATGGACATTTGTAACACAAGAAGATTCGCCAGTGCAATACTGGCATTGAGGGAGAGCTTTTTACACCTTGAAGGAGAGCTTTTTACACCATTTCAAAGAGTCCCGCGTCTTAGCGTTCCCGAAATATCACAAGAGTGTTCTTCAAGATTTACACGTGTGCACGACCGTCGAAAATAATAACTAGAAACCCCTTTCTGCTGCTATTCTTTTCTATATTGTGCCATGATTATACTAACAATGAGAATAATTTAAATAAACATTTTATAAGCACATTTTATGGCTCAAAATGAAGAAGCACAAGAAATGGATAAATATATGCAAAAGGTATGCCACAACAGAGGAACGTTCACAGCACATACATATATTAAGACATCCTCGAAAACCCACACATCCGAGAGTGATTTACCATTGACAAATGTTAAATTTGTCATGATTAATTTAATAAAATAAAAAAATACATCATCAGTATTAATTGATCTATCACTCCATAATTGACCATTTTCTCTTGTAGCTTGAAATCTCTAGACCATAGTTAACCGACTAACCAAGTGTGGAGCAAACGTAAATAATATTTGTAATAATATTTTGTCCCAAAAATCACATAACTACAAAGTCAAAGTATTCATTATGAAATAGCAATGGTCCTAAATCCATTTCTCTTGTTAATCTTCAGGCCAACGAACTCTGAAATACCGAACGGATTTCAATTCAGCACATTGGCTTTCGAAAAATAAAGAACATTTGCACGCATTGAGTGAATTTCATCAAAACACAATGGATTGTGTTATAGCCTCGCGTTACATCAAATTAGTTGCACTGTTATCTTACCTGGTTTCGTCCTATTTTTTCCTTTATCCCAGCTGTTTTACAGTACAGCTTCGTCTGTTGTATTTCTTCGTGACATAATTGGCATCTCTTTTTTGTTTCTTTGAATCTTTTATTCGATTTTAAATTCGACGATGGTCATAGACATCTGATTTTTTGCATGCTCGATAACGTCAACTTATTAAGCAAATAGTTTTGAATTGTGTATTCAGAGGTACGAATAGCGTGCGTTTTAAATTAGGGTCAAAGATTACATGTATGATGAACAAGTAACACAACTAACGACTAGATATATATTTTTTTATCTGACTGTACATCACGCTATTTCTTTCACGGGTTATAGTGAAAAAAGTGTAAAATAAAATATTTATACATACCAACTACGCATATTTTTTTTGTTTTCGAGGGGGTAACCTTCAACTGATACCCGACAAAAGCTTTTAAAGGTTAGAAGAGGCATCCGGGATCTCGGAAAGGACACATCCAGAGTCCTCTGAACGCGTTGCCCCTTCGGGCCCGCCCTAGTGGACATTTAAGCCCACCACTCCATTTGGTATTTACGACGGTATGCAACCACACATACCGTCGTCCTTTCCGACATCGTTGGTTGGACGGTTCGTGCTCCAACTTTTGTTTGCCGCCCGCAACACCGGAAGCTCCATCTTAGCCTTTCACGATAGCCAACTTGGATTTGATGCCGATCACTATTACTTTCCGCATCTCTTACAAGAAAGTTGCTATATCCATCCATCCATCAGCCCTTTGAGGTCCACTGCTGAACATAGGCCTCCACTAAACGGCGCCACTCCAACCGGTCCTGTGCCTTCTGAATCCAACGATTTCCCGCTGTCTTCTTCAGGTCATCGGTCAACTTATATTGCAAATTTTTGTTAGATCTACTATCGGACCGGAACTTACCCTCGACTGAGAAGACCGGGGAAATAACTTCAATGTGCTCGTCTTTTATTTGTGTTTTCTTGGCGATTTTACTAGTATTTTCCATATCCCTTAAAACAATTAAATGGTGTTTCCTTTCCATAATTGATAACCAAAAAAAATTTTGTTATTGTCACATTTTCTATAAATAACCAACTAAGCCAAATAATTCCTAACGATTTCTATATCTACGTACTCAAAAAATCACAATAAGATATGATATTATGTGTCCAAGATATTATCGGCACACACAAATCTCCAAACCCAGAAAAGAAATCTGACAGGAATCGAACACCGAAATCTAAACATTTTGCATGTCAGATTGCAGTTGTAAACCCAACATAATAATTATTTCTTCATAAAACAAATATAATTGACAAAAAAGTACCTAATAATAATAAATACACGCACACGCTTTCTTCGATCTTACGAGCATTAAATCTGTTGAATCTGAGCAAGTGTCATGAATGGACAGTACCGTTGCGTGAGTACCGCCGTCAATGGCCAGCAGGTCGCCGCTCGACCCTGTTGCCCTATCGATCCATATAAGTCCTACAGCCCCCAGACATAGCAATTTGCTTAGCATTATTTATTTCAGCGAACATTCAAATACACACAAGGTTCAAACATCAACAGTTAATCCAGCTTGTTTATTACTCATGCCTTAACAGTAAACCATAAATTCAATCTCGTTGGTGAGTTAAATTAAATAGTTATAGAGGAATCATAAAAACAAAGTTTATAACTCTATATTATTTTTGTTTGTTGTTGATGATTATTGTTTTTTTTCTTTTTCTTAAAATATACTACCGAACGAAGTATTTTATGTAAATTAAATACTTTGTAATTGCTGATACAAAATATAGCCAATGCTAAGTTATATAGATAAACGTATTCACTGTTTTATTTAATAGTTACTGAATATAAACGCCTTTTAATATTTTGATATCATACGAGCTGAAGAAGTTTATAACATACTTATCTTAGGTGATAATTCTTAACAATATGATGAACATATGATACATGGTAATAGTCTTTTATACGGCTCATTATAGATAAGATTTAAAATTGAAGTACAGTGCAAACGTACTTATGCAGTTGTTGTACCTTTGATGAAAGTACTTGTACCTGTGTTAAAAGTAACTCGATAGAAATTCAGGACGATCTGACAGTCATTCATAAAGCGATACTAATATGTTTTGATTGCGTAAATTAGTCTAAGTAAGCGTACAATTCTGGTCTATTAGATATACACGACATTCAATAAAAATGTTTACGACATGTACACGTAGGTGTGTCAATGAAATGTAGTTAATTAGTACATCTTTGTTTTTTGCTTGTGAGAGCGTTTAATTCAATTATCGTATTGACAGGCGCTGTCTAGTAACATGACGGCCGGCAAAAAGTCTGAACGGACAATTGAGTGCGCGGACTCTATCCACTCATCTGACATACGACCCACTTACCCCACACAGGCAATAAAACTAATCAGGATAGTAGTTATTAATTAACACAGTTACTTCCGACACAAAAGAATTAGATAAAAACATAACGGGTTGGGCCTGCACTTAATATGCCGTTAGTTGAAAATGGGCTGTTTGTTTGCATTAAGGAAAACATTTCGGTAGAATAAAAGAGACGTCAGCTGAATAAAAAGAACACACACAGCCGTCAAAAAAGACAAGTGTGCGACGTGCTGCAGCCAGAGGGTATGACACTATGGTGCTGTGTGAATAATATTATCTATTCGTACATCGCTTCACACGGAACGCAAATGTATGAACCTCGAACGGTTGTCTTGTTTATCGTTTGCCTTTTCTTGGTTACATAGTTTATTGCGTTGCAATTAAGATAGGTACTATATAAATACGATACTGTAAAGTAATATCAGAAACTTTGCAATAAAATGACAACTAGTACTACTATAACTGTAACTACTTAGTAACCTAAAATACAGTTAAGTAAGTCTACTTATTTTTTAATTAAAAAGTATATTTTAAAGTTAAAGAAACTTTCAACTTTCAAATTTAAGTTTTCTTTCAATTAAGTTGGTATTAATTAATTATATGATTTACTAGCTGACCCGGCAAACGTTGTTTTGCCATATAAAGCAAAAACGCAGCGCATGCAGCGGAAGCTCTCATTAGAAAAAACTCCCGCTTTTGACACATTCTTCATTGGTGCTCCGCTCCTGTTGGTCTTAGCGTAATGGTATATAGCCTATAGCCTTCCTCGATAAATGGGCTATCTAAAACCGAAAGAATTTTTCAAATCGGACCAGTAGTTTCTGAGATTAGCGCGTTCAAACAAACAAACATACTCTTCAGCTTAGGTAGGTACTAAATCAATACTATTATTATAAAGCTGAAGAGTTTGTTTGTTTGTTTGAACCTATACTAATTTCGTACAATCAAAATTCCTACTTAATATTTTTTTTAAATCAAAATCTTTAGCTTGGAACTGCTGAAATCAATCATCTTGTATTTTACAGAAAAGAAAATATTTACGTCGAACGCACATACATTACAAATTTAATGTTCCGAAATTTTATTACAGTCGTCATTCGATATCACAAAGCTTGTCTTTCGTTTCCAGAAATCAATGTCGTTTACGATGTGTGGTGGCCGGTGCCCCTCGCGAGGGTGGCTGCCACCCCCGCTCTATAAATCACTGTCCGTAAGAACCGCATTTCTATCGGCAAATAATCCCGGTCGGTCACACGACGATGACAACAATTGTAGCACGTGACCCGCTCGGAAATTAATTGTACCTACATCGTGCGGACAAATTTGTACGATCTCCGTTTTACTGGATGTTCAAATAACGTGCGGATTGCTAAGTAAATAAACAAGTTAGCTATATTCAAGCGTTGCACAAAACTCTGGGAAACTAAGACACGTTAAATGCAAACGTAAAAGAGTGAGTTCAAAAACAATAAATAACGAATTATATATGTATAGGTAAATACCATTATACTCATGATGTATTTAAATTTAAAAATTAAATACTAAATATCACAGTATCGACTTCACTTTATTCACAAACCGAAAGAGAAAACTGTTTAATATTTCACGTATTCTATTATACATTACGTAATCTGCTATGTAAGGTGAAGATTATACGAAAGGACGAGGATATTAACGCTAATACCCAATTATAGACTCGGCAGATAGGCTCGGCTCGGGCAAAGAAGATTAGTTTTCCAACGACTGCGTAGGGGTGACTCTGCACTCTATTGAAATGCCCTGATCGTGCCATTGACGGGTCAATTTTTACCAGTTTCAAACACGCAGAAGATTAAATGATTAGTCAGTTCTTGTATAGTTTGAATGTTTATTAAACACGATAGAACATTCAATAAACGTGTTATTGGAAATGGAGTATAATTACTAGATTTATATGATTGTTATTAAGACCGGTTTGGTTGCCATATTTCAACGTAGGCGGTAGAATTCAACGAGTTAAGCGGTATACGTGCAGTATGTTATAACAGCGTTGGATTAATGTCGTTTTCTGGCTTAAAGAAGGAGAAGTGATTAGGTAATCCATTTCGTCTTCAATGATTGTAAAGCTTTTTTGATTTTGTTTTAATTAAATCTTTATGCAAGTGATTGCAAATATTTGTTGGTGCTACTAACTATTTACCACCAGGTTATGTATATGGCCACTATAGTGCTAATAAATATTTTAAAAAGGTTTCAAATCTTTGAGAATTGAAACATTTAAAAAGTTATTATTAATCATTCTACAACAAAAGCAAACAGATAGAAAGCACAGGGATTTTTACCTAATTAAATTTTTTGGACAAAAGTATATCATCATAGTAAATATATAAAAATATATATCATTTGTCACAAGATATTGCAGTATTTTCGTAACCTGCAACGTCCTTGAAGGTTTTGCGAGAAATACGATAAGTAGATAAAAACAGCACCTGCAGCGTTCTGCTAAGGTTTGGCAAGGAAAACGACCAGAAGATAAAAAAATAAGCACATTACCTATGTTGCTTCAAAAATATCAGTAATTTTCAAATTATAGTCAGACCTGTCAACTTAATTGCACGAATACGTTTATGACATTTTATATGTACACTATGTTCTCTTACATAGTCTCTTCGCATACCCTACATCAATGATTTAGTTTTTACGTTTCACGTAAACTCAAATGTACAAGTGGGCCGAAAAATGTTGAGTACCGCTGGTCTAGACGATGTTGGGGTGTATGGGGGAGATATTAATATTACGAAACGATAAAGTTATATTCAATTTGCCATGAGCTTATCGAATACCTTCACAAACGTGGTTTGCGGATGTATTTAGGACGGTCTCTACATTCTGTAAAAATGTAAACAGACATAAAGATTTATTTTATTTTATTTTTATATTTATTTTACAGTTATATATAGATTTACTACATTATTATTATGATATTATATATTATCATTATGATACATTAATGTGGATAAGTAATTTTAAGTGTTTGTTCCACTTGTGAAAATTATGGAAGACAGTTAAAATAGTTATAACTTGAGTTTATTAAACACAACTAAAGATTATTTCGACTAACAACCTAGCGACTATCTAATATAGGCTTTTCATCTTCTTTGGCTCGATTTATAGATTTTAGATATTTAATCAATTAATAATACTCTAGGAATCATTTTTCTTAATTTTTCAAAATTTTCCATCCATCTCAAGTAAAATTTTGAGATTAAACATAACTAACGTCATAACATGTCATGAATTTATTAAGAAATAAAATATATAGTAACCATGAAGACATTTTTCACTCACCTCGAGACATCAAACGAAAGCAAAAAGCGCTATTACGCTAAATGGCTATTACCACCCTTGACCAGCTCGACACCTAATCTCGAGTGAGGTGACAGATGCGGGTGCATTTAGATAAAATGCCTCTTCGAATGAAATTGCACCGATTCTTTTAACCGACACCAGTTAGGCGTGCAATACTGATTGGAGATAGGAATAGGGTGATTAGTCACGTGGAATCAAAATCAATCTAAGGCTCTAAGCATTAATACCGTACGTGCATAATACTCTTTAAAATCGCAAAAAAAAAGGTTTTTATTGTTATATTCGCCTAGTGGTCAAAATTGGAAGATGATTTTACTTTAAAAAAAGTAATAATTATCGTCATTTATTAAAAAACTAAAATAACACACGTGAAAAGGTTGGTCTTCGCCAGTTGTTAATAGATTTTTATTCAAAGTAAAGTAGTTTATGGTGACACCGATTAGACCCCACAGCTCGTGGATTACCTTAAAGGATTGTTGTAGGCATATGTAGAAGTTATTTCTTAAGTACCTATAACAATAACTTCACGTAGGTATGTATTGCATAAATTTGACCCTTTTACCGCACCTTTGAGATTAAAAAAGTTCCTAAAGACAACTGGAAAAGACATATTCGAAAGAATTCAACGTGTTCATTTCGAAAAAATCTTTGCTGTATTTAGAAACAAGAAATATTACATGTAATTTTAAACCGCAGACGTCTCAATATTACGAATCGATAAAAAGAGAACACGGATAGATATTGTTACGTCGAGCGAATACATTTCTTATAAATCTATCATTCTTTTCAAGAGATCGCAGTCCATAACAGCACTAACGGTTCACCTTTGACACACAAAGCTGTAGTTCACACCAATTTTTGACAATACGCACGACCGAAATATAAAGTTATACTTGACGTTCTCTTTTAGAATGTGAACAAAAATATACAGCGTATTATGTTAGTGTCCACATACTTTAAATTTTAAAAGTATAAAATTCGTTATAAAATTAAAAGATACGTCTTATGTTCCTTTGAAACACAATTTAATACATCATAACTAATCTTGTTGGGATAAGCCTACAGTTAAATCATTAAAAATTAAATTAATGTGACTCAGAAAATAAGTTACTATGCGACTTCTACATATTTTCTTTATTCTAATAATTGTATACGGTGCCCACCGGTCGTGGTTGTAATAATTGAATTGGAGTGCAGGTCACGCTTGCCAATAAACCTCGTTTATGGTTACACATAGTTTTTGGTGTAGTTCATAAGACAACAATAGATGACTAGAAGATAAATTAAATAAATAAAAGCTAACAATAAAACGATGAAATTTGTGCTTTACTATTTGACATCATGAAATAATGGTTATATAATCACCTACTGTCTTTATTTCATTTATGTAGAGTATATTTTAAAAGATTTTTTCGAACATTTTAAGATAACTAGATGAAGACCCGGCTGTGCTCGGTTGAAATGTGACTATGGGTAGGTAGATATTTTTGTAGTTATAACCAACTAAACGTAGACTTAAAAGCAGATACTTGTAAAAGGTGCCAGTTCACTAGACGCTACCATTTGTAGTAGCTAATTTACAGTTTAATATACTGGTCCCAGTGCTAGCGACACCCAAATTCAAATTCATACCTACACACGTACTCGACCGCGAGGTAATATTTTGTATCGTCATCTAGTATAAAATATTAAAACTATGTAAATTAAATAACGCCGCTAGATGGCATGTCTATGTTATCCTATTATTACGTAAATCGACTTTAAGAAATTCAAGATGGCATCATAATCCCCAATATGGCGACTATTTGCAACATTAGAATTTAACAAAATACTCGACAATCCGAATTTTTTGGATATATGTTGTCGACTCGAAATCAATATTTTTTATGTTTTATTATTTAGGTAAGGTTTCAATGAAGTCTACCGTACCCCTTGACGGATTTATTTATATAGAAATTCGTCTGCTGTTTAAGTTGTATAATATAAGCGCAATCGCTAAGAGTAAAAAATGGATAATAATAATAGAGCTAGTTTTTGGAAGATGTTCTCTACCATACGTTACATAAATGTTGCAAGTATTTATTATAACAATAATATATATCCTACCAATTATATAAAATATAGAATGCATTTCTGAAAGCATTTCTTAACTTTTAAATGCATTTTAATAAATTAACTAAAAATCATACTATTAAACATATTTTTGTTCATTCATATTTGATTGTTTAAATGTTACTCTACTAATCGCTTGTGTATGTATTCGAAAAAATCCGGATCTGTGTTTTTTTGTGTTACTTTGGAAGGTAACAATGATAGTTTGAGAAAAACAGTATTATTCCTCAAGTTTCTGGCTTGATGTTGTGACAGCCCTACATACGACGAACAATCCAAGATTATAATGTCTTTACTCACGCAAACTTGGTTGTTCACATAGGAATAACCATTAAAATTGTGCACTTCTTACAGTAAAAGTCAACTTCCGACCATATTAAGGCTATTACTTCTATTTTGTTATTAAGCTATAGAAGCCACTGCATTTTGAGAAAATTTTAGGAGTAGATACAGGTTTTGTCTCAATTATACACTAAACAAATTTAAATATATTATTACTATGCTGTCGTAAACATTTTCTAAGTACGCAGTGAACAATATTTAAAATATATCACCGTAGGTTATAAAAAAAAAGTAAAAAACAGTATACTAATTTTAGTACTTTAAATTAAGATGTAAGTAGTGTAAGTACAAAAATTCGTAGCACGACTAATATTCTCGAGATTTTTATGATTTCTTTCTATAAGCTATTTTATTTATGTTCATTACTAAGTTAAAATTGGCAGCTCTTACGTACCAAGACGCTTCAAGCCGTAACCAGTGAACAATATACCTGTTTCATTATAAAAGCTCGGAGCATTCGCACGCACGTCAACTTCCGGCGTCAGCACCTAGCAATCCATTCGTAAATGACTCCTAAACGTACCACCGTAAACTTTAATTTTAACTACGAGTCTTCTAGATTTGTATGTGCACTCTTGAATATTTGAACGTACTCAGCCTCAGCTCCTAATTGACATGCCATGTATTGTTTACATTCCTCGGATTGTTTAATTTATTCATATTATTTTTCGTTTTCAATATAGGTTACCTTAATTAGCCAATGCCAGTAGGTATATGAAACTCAAACTCTAGGTAGAAGCGTGCGGGTCAGCGGCTTTTCAATCGAGGGTCCGAGGTTCGAATCCCCGGCACCACAGATTTTTCTAAAATTATGTGCGTTTTAGAAATTAATTATCATTGCTTTACGTTGAAGGAAAACATTGTGAGGAAACCTACCTGAGAGTTCTCTAAAAAAAGAGCTCTTAAAGGTGTGTGAAATCTACTAATTCGCACTTGGCCCGCGCAGTGGACTATGGCCTCTCTCATACTCAGAGAAGACCCGTGCCCTACAGTGGGACAATAATGATTTGACGAACGAAGCGACAGTCCTAGTGGAAGTACTAGTTCTAGTGATTTGAAATTCGGCCTCTTATCTCTGTCACGCATATTAGATTTTAGAGTTAGGTGTATATTGGAAATGAATTATTAATTACTTAAACCTTTCACAGACAATCTTTCGTGCAAATTCGTGCATGTTTCTTTTGCAAGAAAGTACTCAGAGATATGTATGATCGTAAGTGTTGCATTCCCAGCAGTGGGACCAGTAGTCAGCATGGCGTTAGCGTGTCTCAAACCATAAGTATATTAAACTAAGACACCGGGCGCAATTGGTAGTAATTAACTTTATAATCCGGAATCTATAACTATACCCGTAATTAAGTAATTGTAATTCCATTATGCGCTTAATCTTATTATAACTAAAGTTGTGTCGACATTCCATGGCTACTTTTTGCAAAAGCGACAAAACCGCACGAATGGCGCCTTGAGGCTTAAAGGAGATATCTTTAACCATTTGCGTCAACTAAAGATTCGAATTTTTTGCCGCATTATCTACTTACGGTAATGTCTCCCTGGGGAGCATTTTACCACTCTACGGCGCTAAGGCTCTGCTATTTATTCTACGTATTTACCCTTGCACTGTTATAGATAAAAGTCGTTAAAAATCGAAAATGTCTTTTATATATTTTAACTTTTTACTAACGAGTCACGATGCAAATTCCGCGCACGCTTCCACTCTCGTTATATTTAACTCTTTTGTATTTTAAGTATCGCTGGTATCCCAAGTTTAATGTTTTTACAAATTTTTGCCTCAAAACCATCTTACTTATTTAAAGTCTCATCAGAACTTATTCTGACATTTTTAATTTTAACACTAACAAACAAATAGTGGACTAAAATATTTAAAATAAAAAAATGAACTGGCACTGTTTTACTAGTTGTTAGTCACTTGTTCTACTTTTCATATGCTAAAACTTTAGATATACAAAGGAAAAAGGCTCGCATTAATTCCTTAACTTCTATGTTTAGTTAATCCTTAGATGAACAATCCTACAAGGCATATATCTTGCAGTGCAAGAGCCACTAACCTGTTTAACGTTATTCGCAACGATGGGCTTGTAAATTTTTCATTCTCGATGTTATCCCGTTGGAGGGGTTACCTCCTGCATAATAAATCTATGTCATAGGTTTACCTATCAATTTACTTTACAATATTCTTGTCATGTACTGCTACCTTGAGAATGTTTCTCAAAGCTTATGAGAATACTGTTATTTTCTTATGGAGTTCAACGTCATGTCACACGTAACTCATACATTCTTCACGTAGGTATGTGCATCTGTAATTGTACATACTCCGTATACGTAAACACATATCATTCCTTGAGTTCCAGTAACATGGGATTATCTTGAAAGTCAATGAAACATAATACTCATGTGTTCTCTTGTTACGCTCTCGTGGTTACATAAATGGGAAAATTCTCATTTCATTTGCCGCGTAGATATCATCTCCGAGCCAAAGTAATTAAAATTATCCGCAACATAATCATCGGCGGTTGTGTCATCACGGTACTTTAATTATAGATTCCGGTAATTATATGTAAGATTTAATATATTTTAAACACGTAATACCTACCGCACCCACCCAAGTTTATTTTTAACCAATTTGAGCCAATTACATGATTATGATTGGATATAAAAAAAAAAAGTTTAGGACTCAACAATAATACTTATTTACATACTAAGAGTTGAGGAAT
>MOOZ01000060.1:1440514-1471160 GCA_002930495.1 Cecropterus lyciades | reverse complement strand
AAAAATATACAAATTTAAAAAAAAACGAACTCTACTAACATAATTTTATAAGAAGGCCAGTATGCAATTGTGGGACAATACTTTGACGATGAACTGAAAATGAGGTAAATATTTCAATATTGTTATAGGAATGTCGTCAATGACTGTATTACAGCGAATGCCGGCAATGTTCACCTACTATTCAAACATCATTATCGCATCAAAGGAATGAAAGTTTTCCTCATTTGATTGTAGTCGTGATATTTTCAAACTCGTTAAGGCTGTTTGTTGTCTGCAGATAAACGGACCGCTAATCTATTTTTTGCATTGGAAAGCCATAGAGCCGTGAAACTTTCGGCTAAATATATTTAAATGGCCAAATAGAGATATTGTACATGATTCCTAGAAAACTTAACTAAAAAATTATCAGGGAAAGTGTTGCGAGTCATGTGATGTATTTACAGTTAAAACTTTTTATTTAAGTATAATACTTATTTTTTACTTTATAAATTAATATTTTTTTACTACCTTACCGCTTAAAACCAGGAGTGTCTACTTGCGGCACATACTAGCGATGTATTTTCGTCCGTTGTATTTTCGTCAAAGAGACATTTTTATATGTATCTAAATAGAAATGATTTCTGTTTATTGTGGGCGGCCTTTTTTTCACCGACAAATTTTCAAAGAGTAAATTAGGGTGTAGCGTAGTGATCGGCAATTTTTTTAGTACGAAATGTAGTAAATACTACATAGTAAATACTACATTTCGTACTAAAAAAATTGCCGATCACTACGCTACACACTTCGATACCCTCCTTCATTATGCTTATTGATTAGAAAACAGACAACACAGAAAATTGCATATTACGTGAAGTCCCGAAGAACCTTATGAAAGTTTGTGGTTTTATCGAGTTGTTGAAAGTTTTGTTCGTGCTTCAATTGTTTTCAATCTAACTTTATAACAATATTATGGGTAGAGGCCGGTATTGGTAACAATGATATTTCAATCACGTTCCATATTTTAGTTTATAAGGAAAAAATCTATTACCGAGAGCTAACTTTCATTTGTGTGTATGTATAATATAGATAATATTTTCGAACTATGTACGGGCGTTATAAATATAAAAATAAATAGAAAATACGCTTTCAACACTCATAACCCCACACTAGGATTTTCTCCTGTGTCGTGGGTGCCATGGACATACAAAGACGAACACACAAACACTCAGACCCAGAACTGAAACCTAAACTCATCATTCAGATGTCTGTCTAGCCGGGGATCGAACCCGGGACCCAATGCGTGTCAGACCTTTATGGTGACCGCTCCGCCAAGTGAAAAAAATAGAAAAAAAATCGTTCGTTAGACAATCCAACCGTTCATTTAATATATTTATAAAGTTGTTATATGTATTATAAATCAATTAGAGCTTTTACTTGTATAGTATATAGGTATATGTATAGTTACAGAATGAATTTTAAGTTTTTCTTTCTGTTTTATTTTGATTTCTCTAAGTACTATAAAATAAATTTTACTTAGAAAAAAAAATGTTCACTTGTAAGTACTAAGAAGATAAATATAAAAATTTTCGCCTATTAAATATTACGAAATAGATATATGGAAAATATACAAATATTAACAGTATGTACATATTTAGTTTGTGTAGATACCTAACGTCGCCATACGGACAACATAATACCACTTAATATTTATTTTAATCCCAATAAAATAATTGTCTTGAATGTAAATAGAGCCCTTAGAAATAGGTTATAAAAGCAGCTCAGTAATAAATTATGTAACAACTTACATGTTGGACCCTCTTCCTTTCTGAATAATTTCATGTTTCCGGATCTGAATAAGTTATAGGCGCGACGTTTCCGAATTGTTCCGTAAAATTTTAATTTCAGTCGATAGGGAAATTCAGAATAGGCACTTTTTCGTCCCCTCCTTGTGTTATGGTAATATTCAGTTTTACCTTTTGCATAATATTTATATTGTCGTGGAATGTAACTCCTCAGATGAAAACAAATAGCAATGTAAAGCTCTGTATGTTTTTGTTTGAAAGTAAGAACTAGGAAAGGACGCTTTAACTTAGTCTTGATTAGTGTTCGACCGAAGCATCACTTCGGCTACGACTTCGGCCACCTTCGGCCAAAAAATCCATCTTCAGCAAAACCTTTAGCTTCGGCCAAAATAGGCTTTGAATACGAGTTGAATTGCTTTTATGATATATATTACACTTTCAGGGTAAGATGAGTTCATCATTTCAAGAGGTATTTTTGGTTAATGTTGCCACGAAATAATTAGTCTCCTACTGGATGATGTATCTTCAGCGTGGGCTTAGCGGACATCCTAATATACGCGAAGACACGCTTACATTAGCTTAGATTGTCATAGCAATTTTCACTATGACGTGCACGTGCCGCATGCAAAGTAGACCGACATCAAACGATACTCAACCGGCCGCGTTCGGCTATAACTCAGGATGTAATAAAAACATATCGATAGACATATCCGATCTTTGTAAATAAATAGTTTCGGGAAACAAGAATAAGTAATAATAAAATATTATATCATTTTTAAGAATTTTTGCCTGTCTGTTTGTTTGAGTGTTTAAAATCGAATCATAATTGACATAACTACTGAATTTTGTTGAGTTGAAATAGTTTTTTTGCCAGAGATAGTTGTAGCAATCGTGCAATCTATTTGAATTCCACACAGTTCTACCACCTTCAAGTTAAATTAAAACAGATATCACATAAAACCTAAAATATGTGTATAATAAACCGATTTGCGGCCACGTAGTAAATTATAATTTTACGATTTAATCTTTAACTCTACTTATTGTCACAAGGTTTTTAAAGCAAAATATACGAGATGTATATTTTTGAAAAAAATATAACTCTTCTTGGAAACTGGTATAGTAGTATATATATATTAACTACATTGCGAGCAAAAATAATAAAACCAAAAGTATAAGAGGCAAAATGTAGACACTATGAATGCGCCGACTCTACCATCCCGATTCTTTCTTACAACCGCCGTTGACTAAACGTCAAGTAGAACCTTCCCTCGTCTTGTTAAGCCTTTGCAAAGTTTTACGACCTATCTCCTACGGACATACCCATACTAACATAACATTATTTTTTGTTCTTTATGATGTAAAGTTTATGATGGTAAGGGTTATAAAACACATGACCTAAAGCTATAAACGCATGCATGCATCAGCCTGGATTCCTCAAATATAGATCTATGTTTCTACATTATATGATTATATGAATTTATTCAACATGTCGTTCATGAATGTGCGTGACATGTCGGCAAGTTATAATAAAAACTTTTTATTAACAAACTTCCAACCTACTAAATTATATTATAAAAAAATGAGTTGATGAACTTGCACAAATAAAAACTGAGTCGGTCGTTGATTTCGTTAACTTTCTTCCACGTACGAAGAAAGTGGTTTAAAATGTTTCCCACGAAATTTAGATTAAAAAGGTCACCAACTATAAGCTTCGAATTCTTATCTTTAGAGAATTTGCGGAAAGTTACGAGATACGAGATAAAAAGTGGCAGTGAATAAAACTTGCCAAGCAGTCGAATACAACACTTTAAAAAGTTATACAGTTAATCAACTAATTGAAAATAAAGAATTGTAGAGATTTCATGTATTTTTTGTTACAATGAACACGGTACAATGTAATAAATGTCAATTTTTGCACCAAATAAAAAATAATTGTCTATTTTTTACCTCTTTTAATCCTTTATCACAACAATCACAGTGGTACTTTCAACTCAATTGTATGTGACAATTGAACTTAAATTACCTTTTTGTAACAAATGGATTACGTAATACAAAGTACAAGCCAGGATAACCGTAGCAAATTATAGTCAACTAGCCATGCAGCCGTAGTTAAAAAATTTAGCATAAATTCAAATTAGTACAACTTTAATAGAGTATATGAATTTTAATAACATAAAGACTAGATGTTATCTCAAGATATGGACTTTAAATATATTTTGAAGCCTTTAAATCAAATTCAGTAGTTTGAGTTTAACACGATTTCAAACAAACAGAAAAAACGCAAGAGAACAAAAAAGAATCAAACAAACAGAAAAAAGACCCAAGTTAAGAAAAAAGACACAAATAAATTTAAAAAATATATAGGATTTTTTTTTCATATTCTTTGCCTTCCAAATAATTTTTTTGCAAATATATGTAATATACAGACACGAATTTATTTCTTCTTGTTAAGACTAAGACTTGTAAGGACTAAGATTGTGACGTCACATTTATTTGTTTTCATTTCTTCGTTTCAGATGCAAGCCGCAAGTGGCAGTACCCTCTTGGGGGCACAATGTCGGAGCAACGCGGAGTGCAAAATCTCAAATTCCCTTTGCAACAAGGGAGTCTGCGCTTGTCAACCTTATTACGCACAAGTTGACAACTCTACTTGTCTCGAATGTGAGTGTTTACGATGCTGTTTATAGAGATTATTCGTGAGAAGTGTAGCTTTGTGAAAGGTATTTTAGAAGAATTGCGAAACACAATGTTTGTATATGTCGAAGATGAGTCCTATTATATAATTAAAGTAGTTCCCCGCGCGGCATCGTCTATTCATACTGCGCAAAGGTTTTTGAAATTACCGTTGAAATCCTTAACATTTTCTTATAAAAGTATATATAGTCTACTATTAACTGAGTAAAGTTCTCTATATTTCTTTTCTCTATCTATCTTTCAGATAGGTTCCATAGAAATAATAATAGCCTTCAAAATTAGCCTAATGCACAGACTATGATTATGTTATCACTGCAGACCATATTTGGACATTTTATTTCGTATATACCAAACTTGAGCCCTTATATAATCTACGCAGTAAACTCGTTAGCGTTATTCAGGAAGGGGAACAGCGCCATCTTCTTGTAGCACCGGCATTTTTTAGTATGGAAGTAACAAACGAGCATGCAGCCCACCTGGTGAAAGTGGCTACTGCCGCCAATGGTCATCTGTAATCAACCCCAGTTAAGATCAAAGTCTCACCTAAATTTGGCCACAGATGCGTTGCTACCCCTGAGGACTAAGGTGCACCCTTCAGCCCAGAACACTACAGCTCACAACACTGCTGTTATAAGGCAGAAATAGGTGTGGCGGTGGTGCTTCCGGAGTCGAATCTTAAAGAGCTCTACCGCCTTCTATTGCAATTGCTTTCGTAACGCGTTTTCTTTTCATCGACTATTAAATCACAACAATTCTAATGAAATTTCACCTCAAAAACCCGTGCTCATGACCTACTTAGCAAGTAAAATCATTCTAGACAAACATTATACACTAAACGTAGGTATTACGGAATGTGACAGACGATTCCTTGTTAAAAATGTTATGTATTCCCGTCCATTTTAGCTGGTAAAAGGTATTTTTCACATCCCATCAACGGTTACAATTGCTTTTTGTTTGTGGTTTTCACTTCCAACCGTCCCATTTGCTACATAAGTGCCTAATCTTCTTTATGTGGTAAATTCTGTGGTGAGCCGTTTAAATTACTTTCACTTAAATGATCGACAACTACCGTCGGCGAGTCTTCATAAAGATCCAAAAATTAACTTTGTACCAAATTGTGTTTTTCAATAACACCGTCACCGTGACTTCTAATCATTTTTCCGATTGAGATGAAAGTTACTTTGTACCTTGCTACAAGCTTCGACCCAGTCGAGAAAAATGGATTTGAATCGCCATACTTATTTTAATACTATAGAAGTAAGAAACGATCGTGCAATTCATATGATGGCCATGTCCATATGATTAAATGATCACTGCCGTCCATCATATTTGGTCAAATATGATTATAATAATACCTTTGGTTGATCAAAGATGTGGGACAGACCTCTGAGGCCGAAGTTGGAACGCTTCGGTAATAAGGACTTCTTCCTTAACGCACCATTTAAATCGGAATACAGCAGTACTTAACACTGCAGTCATAAGGCAGAAATAGGTAGTGTACCTAATATATGAAATTGAAAATACTTCTATTTGAGGAGTTTATATTTATGAAAGTTTTTTTCACATGAGTAATAGACTTTTTTTTCATTTACGTCAATGTAGTTTAAAAGTCCACCTTTTATATATGCATACTCCATCTTTCCTTTCATGACGACCCGCGTGGCGAAGCGGTCACCATACCGGTCTGAGACGCAGTGGGTCCCGGGTTCGATCCCCGGCCAGACAGAAATTTGAATGATGAGTTTAGGTTTCTGTTCTGGGTCTGGATGTTTGTGTATTCGTCTTTGTGTGTCCATGGCACCCACGACACAGGAGAAAATCCTACTGTGGGGCTATGAGTGTAGAACGCGTGTTTCATCTTTTACGAAATGGACTGCAAATGTAGTCCTGGTGTTCGTGATAATCTACACCAGACCAAGACGAGAAAAAGAAGTGCTATCGGAGATCGATAAAAGATGTCATGCTAGCTCTACGGAGTAACTTGGAATGCTTCATCATAACATTAAAACCAACATATAGCCTCTTTAAATCGCTATTACAATCTAAAAATACATAGGAATTTCGATGGTGCCTCCACAATCGTAAGGAGTTCTTCGATCGTAAAATCTCTCCAAAATGAAGTTTAAATAGAGTATTAACGCATTGAATATATCTATAATACATAATTGTACACAGTCTTTGTATTTACTTTGCTTTCACTGGAATTTTTATTCAAATATTCGCAATTAAGCCATCACTGTCAGTTATTGAACGACGTAAGGAAATATTTCTATAGCCCAAGTGGGTTATTAAGCTGTATTTATATTATCGTTTAGTATGAGGTGACAGGTATCGAATTAGGCCTTTTAGTCGTTTAATTACTACTTTAACCGAAGTGAAAGTATCTAAACGGTGCATTAAAATCGATATTAAAAACTGTTTAGAATCTAGACTTTGGCACAGAGTTACATGATTAAATAATAAACATTTTATCACTTATTTTATTATTCCGTTTGTATAATCTTGAAAATACAGTTGTAATTACTTAATATTTTTTCATACCCGTTATTGACCTCTTTCTAACTGCTTCCGTATTGAAATCAAATGTCGTGGTCCCTAGTAACTAAGACTGCAAATACGATGCCAGAGCCACTGTCCCACGCAAATTGTTCAGCATTGCATGACGGATATTCTATATTTATGCATCTTCTCCAATGATGCCTAATAAAGATGCAAGGTTGCGGTCGCAAATGTTTAAATGTCTTGTATTTCTTAGTATCGTCTTTTTGTGGTATTTATGTGAAATTCTGTCATTGTAGTAATAAACGAGCTGTCGTTACTGTAAGTTGGCTGATTATGTTTTGTAAAAGGTACTTGTATCAAATTTTAAAAGCTTTAGTAATTCTTGCAATTTCGTTTGAAAACGGACCGGCTATTAGGTACTTAGCTAATTTCATTTTTAGATATTTATAGGTACTGATTTTTTTTTTTTAATTTAATAAATATTTCGTTGGTATTAACCAAACATTTCAACATTTTTTTATGAAGTTTGCAGGTAAAATAATAAATAACGTATAACGATAAAGCTTGAATAATCCAAAAATAATTAAAATTATGATATTTGCTTTATTATAATATAAGTAGATAAATAAAAATGGCAATTTTTTATATATGATATTTTACAAGAATTGTAAATTGTATTTTTTGTCGTAAGTAATATGACCATAAAACCTTATTAAGCAAATTTGAGAATGCGAATAGACCTCAATTTCATTTTGTTCAATACTTTATACCGAGCCTTATTCAAAGAGAATTTAGCGATGCGATGCTATCGCGCCACTATCTAAGGCTTTTATTTTGATCGTCCCATAATCCCACGCTTATCTTACTTTCTTCACGCGATTCTTTCCTCAAATTGGGCTCTGGCCAAAACGAGTAAGTAGATCAGGTGGATTACGACTGATTTTGGTAGACCTACTATGACAGTGTTGTCAACTCACGCGTTTTACTTTTATATCTTTCAAAGTTCACGAAACACCAAATTCTCTGTCCCTTAACCTCATGCGGATTTTACATTGTATGAGATATTTACTTTCTTAATAATAATATCTTTCGTCATCAATTCAACCTTTAAGATTCAAGTAATAATAACTTATTACTTATACCTTATAGGTAAAAGGTTTTAAATATTTGTATAGATTGAAATATCCTAGCAAACTATACGTAGATATGTTGTATTTTATTGGGTAGAAGTTCATAGGAGGAAATGGTTCATTCCAGCGTAAGATGTGTAATGGGGAGTTTTGTTTACCAAAAACTCTGAAGATTTATCTTCATAGCTCTAAGTTGGCATCGGCTATATTGGGAAAGGATTAGCATTTATTGTCGTTGTTATCTTTTTAGTATTACGCTCGGGTTATTTGTAAACTTCCCTATTGTTCGCATATTGGCAATATGTAAACGAGTATAATGAACCAAATTATACGTACGTCATTCTCGACTTCGATTTAATTGCATAACAAAATCTACTTGTAATAAAAAAAGGGTGCGTGTACTTATACGCGTACGTACGCGCGTGAGAAGTTGTACTTCTTTGGCATCATTAAATAACTAATAATAAATATTGAACAATAATAATTTAATAATATTTAGTATTAATTATGTTAAATAATAATATTTTAATTTATATCAATTAATTGGTAATACGTACATTGTCCTACGTGCATTAGAAATATTTATCAATTGTTGATCAAATTCGATTTTCACAATAAGGTAACAGACGAAGTTATTTGTACATCATATTCATATGGACAAAATATTTTTATTATAAATTACAAAGTATTTATTTACTTTCATAGTACCTATTAGGGAAGGAAATTATGTGTCAGTAGGATCTCAAAATAGGAATCACAAACTTTAACGTCGTGAATAAAAGTCTATATGAATTTTAGCTATGGTTCCTACAAGTATCGCGTCGCGGATATGATTCTTGGCTATAAACTCGTAACACAGTTGATACTGGTTCCTGTCCAGTCAGACTACAAGTTACCAGGATACTCGCCTACCGACCCAGTGGCTCAACGAACTGCTTACAAATTATCTTCTACAATATGTCATTGTAACATGTCATTATCTATAAATTTATCTGCCGATTGATGATAACATTAACTATTTATTATGAGGTGTGTGGTTATTAATATTTTTGAAATAATATTTCCATTGCTTTGCTATAGCTTTAGGCTACGTTATTGTTTGTTAAACATAATTAAATCTTTCTTTAATTGTATTTTAAATGTCTAATGGAGGGTAAAAATATTTAAAAATATAATATGAATATTATATTTCTAAAGCATATGAATGTATTTAATGGATTCGAAACATAACTCAAACTGATTCCTTGAATCTTGTTTAGCACCTTCTCACAAGGGAGCTCATAAACTCATCTCCAAAGAATTTTCAATTTATCTACTAATTCATTCCCCTGTATAAGGGACTTACTTGAATGGAAATCTATTCCTGTATTTAAATAACCTCCATAAAGTTTTCTATTGTGCGTCAGGATTTATATTACACATTTTACTTATTTATAAGTGCAGTTTTGTTAAGAGTAATCTACGCATATCTACATATAGGTATAAATAAAAACGTAAACGTAGCATTATCATTAAATAAAGTTGAACAGTTTTCCAACTACCAGCATAAGTTTGTTTTTCATAATGTTTGTATGAATTACAAAGTTATGTTATTCGGTTTTTGAAACAGTACTATATCTCAAAAACTTTCAACCGTATCTTGTTCGAACTAATTTTCATTGAGAGTTTTCCTTGACATCTACAACTTATGTTTTATCCAGATTTCCAGAGGAAATCACATTTGTTGTATCGGAGCCCCTCTTTTAATGTTTATTTTATTTTATTTTTACATTTTTTATAGCGGCAACAAAAATACGTAATCTGTGAAAATTTTAACGGTCTAGCTTTCATGGTTCATAAGATACAGCCTGGCGGAGTCTTAGTAATAGGTTTTTACATTTTGGGTATGGAACCCCTAAAACTTAAAAATACAGTTTCTATATAAAAAAAAAAAAACGAAAACGGAAACGAAATTAGTGAAATATAAATTTCAGTATTAACATACATACATAGTAAACGATATAACTCTATATAGAGCTCAAGATATACTTTCTCCTAAAATGTTATAGGCAACGAAATCGTCAAGAAATTTGTCGTCAAGAAAAAGACAGTTTCTATATAAAAAAAAAAAACGAAAAGGGAAACGAGATTTGTGAAAAATAAATTCCAGTACTAACATACATACATACATAATATACGATATAGCTCCATATAGAGCTCAAGATATACTTAAGCCATAAAAAGGTGCTCGCAGGATTTAAGTGGTTTTAATTATCATCAAAAACGTATTAAGTCTGTTCATTATATTTAGAATCGTCATTACGTTCCAAAATTTTCCGGTTTTATATAGTTTGTTACCTACAGAATGATAAAAGAGTATGTTGTAGCAGAAAATTTGATCAAAGCAATCGTTAACTAGTACCATAGACCTAGATAAAATTGTCACCCAAGGTTCTACTTAAATTTGCACCCTAAAAACTCTAATATATTTTTAATACCATACCTTACATTGCTAGTGTACATCATATTGGTTCTAATATTAATACTCATATTTTTTGCGAGTACAGTCATAATATTATTGTATATTAATTTTGCATGACACCAGAAAATTAAACACGATATTCGAACTCTTTTTGAACTTAAGTTAGTTGACTTAATTCTATTGTACTTAACGCAAGCATTAATTTCGACGATAATTGGTTTGAACTGCACAAGTCATGTCTAAATTGTTTCACTGTTTTGCGTGACGCTTGAACGAACAAATACCGCCCCGTTACAATTTTATAAAAAAGTCAAGTCAATAGTTATGAACATATATGAACTAAGAAAAAAGCATTAATACAATTTGATTATACTTGTTATTTTTTGTGGCCGTCTTGTTAGTGGTTTATCATTACACATCAGGCATAATTAACTTGTAATCGGATTTCATGCAGAATGAGCAACGTGATACGAACTCCGTTGTTCGTAGATTGAGATGTTTGAATGGAACGTAAACGAACGTGATGCATATCATTCGTGACAGGATGATGGAAGATTTCGGTTCACGTGAGATATAAAGAGGCAGGACTAAATGCGAAAGAGTAGACATGTGCTTGTCAGCTGTCAGTTCGAGTTCCCTCGTGGTCAGTGTGCCAAACGTGACCAATCATCGCGTGTGTACAAGTGTACCCATAACTCGTACAAGTTATGTAGAAAAACAGAACGTGCGCACCGTTTGATGAGGCCCCGCAGCGATGGATTGTAATTTCAATTTGTTTCAATACAAATATTGCAACGCGTGCACGACGCGATGATTAAAGATGTAAATGTAAATAGAATGAGTTCCTGAAATATAATATATAATAATAAAATAAAATTAGTTCAAAGTGTTGCAACAATGCATCAAAATAATGCTGTTTTATAAACATGTAATAGTAACTTGTGGATGCACGTAAATTCACATTTTTAAATCGATACTTAAGAAACATCAATTTAAAGTACTCTGGTCTTGATTTCGGTAGTTCAACAAAGATTTATCTCTACGGGATGTTTAAGTGAGCTTTAAGTTATATATTTGAAAAAATAAACATTAGGACGCATTGCAAAGATCAGAAGATTTAATTTAATACAGCTACGACATTTTTCAAGCAATTTTAATGGAAGAGTAAGAGTAGAGTATGGACGTTAAAATGACCTTGTTTGCAGACGAGTTACACTTTATTTTCTTCGCACTTTAATGGAACATGTCGCGATAAATCCTCATTCCGCGTCGTCCAGCTTGTGTTATGTACTTATGTACTTTATTATTGAATATTATGGCAATATTCATTCAAACATTTTTACATTAAATTAGTAAACAGTTGTCTTTATAGTAAGACGTCACTGTCGCTCATGGAAAATTATAAGCAACTTTAAAGATGGTAGAACTCTTCGTGGTGCAACTCCGGAAGCACAGCCGCCACACCTATTTTTAATAGCAGCAATGTATAGCGCTTCTGTGATCTGAGCTGTAAGGTGTTATAAGAGAGAAATACTTATCCGAAGCATTCCAACATAGACCTCAGGGGTAGCAACGCATGTGGCTAACCTCAGGTAAGACATGTCTTATCTTATGTTCATCACAGATATCCATGGCAGGCAGTGACTACTTACCATCAGGTGGACTGCATGCTCGTTTCCTACTTCCATATAATAATAAAAAAAACTTCATATAGAACAGGAACTGCATAAGCGGGACCAAACCCGGAATCTCTGTCCCTATGGCATGGTAATTATAGCGCTACGCATGCCGAAATAGGTATTTAAAATATTTTAACAGAATATAGTAACAAAGCAGCATATTTATTATTTTATAATAAACTCAATTATAGATTACTGTTATTAACATTAATAATATAATCAAATTTATCAATATTTTGTTGTGCACATTCTTCATCGTGCAATGAACTAGAAGGTAGAGAAGGTTTGATTTATTGTAATATAAAAGCGTATAACACATACAACACCAAATGTGGTTTAAATGCAAATATGTGAAACTGGTTTATTTGTAACAAAGTTTATTTTAGCAATATACTGTAAAATTACTTTGTCTTAGAAGTCGTCTGCTATTTTAATTTTCCATGTTTTTATTATTCATATCATTACGATACATTTTTACCTCTTTAATTTTAATGTTTTTTTTTATTAACTGAAATATATGTTCTCTAAAAAAAGGAAGCTGAACTCTTTCATAATCCAGATATAGGTATCACACCCAACAGGCTCTGCTATTTTAAATTTTCTTTTTTATTATTTTTCATATCAATCGAATTTGAGAAAATACAATATCTAAATACATTTTTACTTCTATAATTTTAATGTTTTTATTAACTAAAATATATGTTCGCTACAAAGAGTAAGATGAAAACATACAAACAGCTTAGTTTCTCACAAGTAACGAAACTTACTTAACAGTAAAACTGTGAATAAATAAATAAAGTTTGACGACTCATAATAAAGTTCAACACGAATAAATGCCAACGAAACCGCGGGTGGTGCGATAGTTTGGAATAAGCTTATTGATGTAACGACGGTCACCGTCCACCGTCCGGTCCGCTCTCGCAAATTGATCGCAGCATCCGTCTAGGGCAGCTGTGCTCAACCTGACATTTGTAAGAATAGTTTTTTCTTTGCTTTATGTTCAGTTGTCACTACTTCCATAGAAAATTTCTAATTGACCAAAAGCAAACCAAAAGCTATTATATCTTCAAAAACTTCACTTAAATATCTCTCTCTCTAAAACCAAAATGCAGCAACTTTGCACCGCTCTTTTAAGGAAGATCAGGCAGAAATAAGTTGTAGTGACACCGAGCTGACAAACCATAAGTATTAAACCTTCTTAAATAACACGTGATAACCACTAACGACACCTAAATACTCTTTTGGTAAATAGGTAAAAAAGATTTAAAAGTTTCTGTAGTATATATCTGAAAACGACCATAAAGATTGAAAAACATTATTAAACTAAAAGAAATAAATACCCAACAATCATTGCATTACTTTCGATAAAATAAACAAACTTAAACAAAGACAAGAAACTTAAGATACCCTGCAACATAATACGTAGATAAGAAAATATATTTTAATGGTTCTAAAGGTTCGAAGAATTTAATTTAAAGTATTCATTAGTTACATTTACAACGCCATATATCGTCTTGGTAGATCTTTAAAATATTTTAGTTGCTCTATTTTGTAATCTTAGAACACCTGAGGGCTAGTGCTTTAACGACGGGGATATATTATAACACATTAAGTACTGGTGGAACACTACCGACGATTTAAAGTCGACTACATCTCTCTGTATAATTCCATTATATGTATTATGACACTTTGTACGAGAAGTTGGAAAGGCGGTCTATTTATATTATAAAAATGGCGAACTACGAAAGGATGTACCGCCTTCAAGCCTTAACTTAAAACTGTTAATGAAACTTAAGCCTGTATCATTCTTAATTTGATACTATTGATAAATGAGATGATATTAAAAGTACGTAAAAATACATATGAAATTGATATTTTGGTAAGTTTAATTATAAACCTTCTATAACAATGTTTCTTATATAATTATAATCATGTACTGCTTGCAGCGGTAAAAACTAGTAAGTAGCGCTTGGCTTTACCTTTTAATTCACGTAGATTATGCATCGTTTACTTTTCCCTTCATTACTCAATGGGAAAGCCTCACCATTATGTGAAATTGCCGCCATTATATTTAATATAATCTTGAAGGTTTAATCAGAATGAGAAAATATTGCCATCATTATGAATATAGTTAGTCAGCAACTTGAGTAGATGATGAGAATTTAATCTTTCTTTATACTTAAAATATTTAAAATTTTATAACTGTTGACTTATTAAATACTTGAATCCCATGTATATTTATTACCCTAATCTGTAGCATCTTCATGCTTCTTCATTTCTTTGTTAAATCTGGATTTTGTAACGTTCATTACTACTTCTACAAAGGTTACAAAGTCCAGACATAACAAAAGATAATAATAAAAGAATATTTATGGGACGTTATTCATAATACAATATTTAGAAGTAAATAACTCATCACATTAAAAATTATAATTATTTAAAAATACCGCGGGCACCTATGTAACCACTGCAAGATTTTAGTCAGGAAAGACATCAAATGCACAACTGCGCACGGAGAAAACGTGGATTACGCTCTTAATAAAGACTCAATTATACGTCAACATTAAATTTATCTTAATCTTCATGTGCAAACAAAAAAGGTAGGTAATAGACAGTAGCCCAATTATCCGGTCACTTTTTATAAGTCTTCCGTTAAATATATCTTTCCTGCAAACAAGAGTTTATCAATTGACATCGTGTTTGGTTGAGGGTGTTGGTTTGCAATAGGAAAAGGACTTCCTAAGATGACCTGCAGCGAAACCCTAAATAAATAACAGTTGTACTTGTACCAAATCTACGAGAAGAGAGGGAATTCAGAGATACCCAACTCTGTAAAACGGGTTATACAATACATTTTAAAACAAGGCTTTTACTCAAATAATACGGTAAATAATGGCTTAATTCACCAGTTCTGATAATTACCTGTCACGGTAAGCGAGCACGATACGACAATAGTACCCAGTGCCCCGTACTAAGTACACTGCACTATCCATTAGCCCAGATATGCATAGCAGGTGAACAAGTATGGTAATGGATTCCAAGAAATGACGTTTATAATTGAAGCTCCAGAGTCCCATAATTGTTGTTAGAATATATTAAGGAATACGAAATTTATGATGTCTTAATTGCAACCTAGTTCATTAAAACCTCACGAAATCAAATTCAACAATGCAATCAATGTTGTATGAATGTATTTAGTTGTCGTTCGATATTTCGATATAATATAATAATAATCGATATTTAATAATAATAAAATAGTACATAATTATAATAAATATTAAAAAAAGTAGATTAAGGTAAGTAATTACGTTACGAATGATTGCCTTAAAATCCTTAAATCATATTCATAATTTATTGAATAGTTTTACAAAAAATAGCGCATTTTTAAATACTAGTTATGTGATGCTCTACATTTTGTAGAACATATAGTAATATATATATACAATAAACATGGCTTAAACCTTACGATTAGAATGAAACATTAAAAAAATTAATACCTTCCTTACATTGTGGTACATTACAATCGATATTGTGTTCGTAAGTTAGCTATTCTATAGGTGCGTCTCGGTTGACCGTTCTCACGGATAATTCGCAAAAGGTGATTTAGGACTCTTATGATTGTAACCGTTATGTAGATAGAGGGCCTGCGGTCTATAAAAGGCCTGAACTTTACTATAAGCTACCTTAGCTATGTGGGTGAGCGGAGTTCCGTAAATGTACGTTCTGTGACTTGCGTACACCAATCGAACACAATAATGATGTCATTTATCGAATTACATTTATCGAATCTATTGTAGTTAACTTTTTATGTTTATTTGTTATTGACCTTTTGGGGATACGTATTAAAGATTTAGGCCCTAGAAACAACCACAATAGACAAGTGATAATAAAGCTAATAAATATTTCTACCCGGTATCTTTGACTAGTAAAGAAAGTGATTATATTATATAGCTTAAAATGTAACTGACATAAACAATAATAATTCGTGAGATAATAAGTTAATATGTATTAAAATGTCGTGAGTAATGAAAGTTTGTAATAGAAATAACTACTACATCGTATAATTACAAAACATGTTTATTAAAATGTAGCGAAAACATTGCATTTTCGCTTGACTTGTTGCTTGTTTCATCGGTTCCATTTTTAAGCAGTTAATTGTTAATTAAAACCCCATCGCAAGTGACGAATCAGCCGACCTTGACGTACCGCATTGGTGTCTAATTGTAAATCGTTTCGATACAAATCGTTTAACACCATTACACCGAGATATCAAATGTGGATCGAGTCAAAGGCGGTCACCGAGGCGAACACCCACATTCACAATTAGGCCGAAGATTTAATCTTTTGATTGGAAACGGAAAAGTCACGCATATTATTACTTTTTCACGGCCGTCGTATCGCGGCAAATCTAATAAACGCAAGATTCACCTCGTGATCTTCGTATTGAGATCTATGAGCCAAATACTACCTGTCCGTCAGCGAGAAATGAACGTGATAAGTTCTCATTGCGAATTAAAATCAGCGGTTTTTTGCGTGTTCAAAAATAACAGTAAACGCATTTCTGCCTGATTCCGTACATATTGTTGACAAAGAAAGGGGGGCAATTAAATATAAAATAACTGTTGAGATACGCTACTTTTAAATCCATGATAGATTTTAAAATTAGCCATTTTCTTAATGCGCCATATTATTGCCAAACTATTAGATAATCATTGGTTCTACCTAGAAGCATGACGGTTTTAAAAGGAAATTAGTGGTATTGAAATTTTGATAAACGGTAACAACAATTTACCATTCTTGTTAAGAAAACTAAACAAAGTAAACTAATTTCACGCAATTATCAGGGAGCGGCCGTAATAAATTATCTATTGCCAAGGAACTGTATTAACGAAGTGTTTATGCGGAATTAACGTTCGGGCGTTATGGGTCTCAGTAAATTGCTCATGTTTTATTCGTGTGTATAAATTACAGGAATATTTAATGGCTCAATCAACATTCAACTACTTTGCTTAGAACTGTCGCCGACAACTGCTATGTGATGTGACAGTGGCATATGTTTTAATCGCTCGAAAGTTAGTATGCCTGTTTATGCGGAAAGAAATTTAGCTATCATTAAGTGTCAAAAAACAAATACAACGCAATTGAGGAACAACAATATATCATGATGACAGGTGCCGTCTTCGGAAATTTAATTAACTTGTACTGTATATTACTTTTTTAAACGTATGCCATATCAATTAATCTTTATAAGTGACTCTAAAATTATTGAGTAAAGTAAGTCATTCATCAGTCGTATACGAGTATTCGTACATACGAACGAAGGAATAGGAATCTACATAGAACGCTTTGTGGTTCTATTCCTATTTTTGTCTAAAAATACCAGTGTTAAGCGCCGCTGTATTCTAGTGGTAGAAATGTGTGGAAGGGATACTAAATTATCCAAAAAGTCCAAAATTAGTCTTCAATGATAGCAACGTATCGGTGGCAAGATCCCAATTAGATTATATGAGGTTGATCCCAATATTATCAGGCGTTCATGAACGGCAGTAGCTATTTACCATGAAATGGACTGCGTGCACATTTGCTACTTCTAAAATATATAAAAATATCGGTACATGGATTGTTTTGGATCGGCTTGTTTGGCAGTGATTGTCGAATCAGCGCGGAGATCGCTCATGGAATCTAGGTGTTAACCTTATTGCCAGTGGCTTACATATTGGAAATAACGTCAGAAGGAATACGTCCATTGGATGCAAATTGATAGCCACACCCGAGGCAACGGTGAACTTGGAATAGGGTCGCGTACGCCTCGGGTCATGAACCCGTCACTCAATTCTGACTGTCCACCTTCGTTCACGCTTCAGAGAGGATAATAGAAGACAATTTATGCCTTTCAATCCATTAGTGTGTTATTAACAAGTGAAATTTAATGAGGTGTTTTTGCTGCTAATTTATCATCTGCTTTCATAGTTCATTTTTAAAAAATCTTTATCCAGATATATTAGTAAAATGAAAGTTGTAGTGTCTCTACATCGCTTACATTTGTAAAAAAAGTTGCTTCGGGGATTTAAAGGAATTTCTTTCTATGTTTTATTTTTTGTCTATGTGTTTGTAATCGCATGAAAATAATTCGCACTGAATTTAATTTAAGAAATTGTTAGTAAATTAAAAGTAGTTTAAGAAATAAAATTCAGTGCGTCTGACTGTCAAATTAATTTAAGAGGTTTAACCTCTAAAAACCTTAAGATACTTATATAAAAATTAAAGCTATATTTTACTAGGTATTTTTGAGTAGGTATGAGTATTATATAGCCGATTATTTGTTACAGCGATGCTGTTGGGATCAGAATGCATGGTTTCGGAGCAGTGTACCCTGAAGGTGGCTTACAGTGCGTGCTTAGATGGAGTATGCCGCTGCACAGATGGACATTTACAGTTTAGGAAGCATACATGTCTTTCTCGTAAGTACATACCTAATAATTTTAAGTTTTGGCTATGTATAAGTTTTTAATAGGGCCTATGGTAAGCTGGTGCCGTGTTGTGTCGGTCTCGAAAAGCACAAATCATCATAAGCACATATCAAAAATTGGCATCACCACCGCACCCATCTTTTTTTTATAGTAGGGAAGTAGCAAACGAGCGTGCAGCCCACCTGATGGTAAGTGGCTACTGCTGCCCATGGACATCTGTAATCAACCCTAGGTAAGATCAAAGTCTCACCTAAGGCTAGCCACAGATGCGTTGCTACTCCTGAGGACTAAGATGGAATGCCTCGGAAAAGTATGTCTCCCTTACCACACCCTTTAGACCAGAACACAGCAGCGCGTAACACTGCTGTTATTAGGCAGAAATAGGTGTGGCAGTGGTGCTTCCGGAGTCGAATCACAAAGAGTTCTACCACCTTCAATACCATCCTTCTTTCTATAACAGCATTGTTAAGCTTTGTGAGTGTTAAGTGTAATAAGAGAAATGTATATAATATTTCTCGTTCCCATTGAGACTTCAGGAGAAGCGAGGTAGCAAGCACCTGTGACGTATCTAGGGTTGAATGCACATCTCCACAGGCTGCAGTGGTCACTTACCATTAGATGAAGTCCACGGTCGTTTGCTAAGAGTTTTAACATTTTCAAAGCCGCACAAACTATGAAAATGGTGGCCATAGGAGATGAATTTATTTTTAAGGAGAAAATACTCCTTGATTTAAATTAAGACAATCAGACAATCAGACACCGCATAATCGATAAATTTAATATTTATTTTACAGTCATAGACGTAAACCCAATATACTTACTTCTGGTAGATAAGAATCATAAAATAAGCCTCTGGTTAACTTACCGCCTTACGCCGATTGTCTCGAAAGCTATTATAAGACCAATAACATGTAGGATTAAATAAGAACTATGTGACGGTTGGAATAACAGAGTCAAGTAAACTGTAAATGCCAGTCTACCAGTAAATGAAAAATCCTGTCTGAAATTGTTAAACAATCATTGCGATAGATCTACTCAGTAAATGCATATGAGTGGAAAGGAATCTCGCTCAGATACTTGAACTGATATCAATGTCCTTTAAAAGCAAATCCAGTTTAGTTTCTCTTACTTTCACTTATAGTTAAAAAAAGGAGTGCATAGGATTATTGGTATTATCTACATCCGGTATGTACATAACATGGATTGGTCCATAAAGGTCGGGAATATGAAGGTACAGGTTAATGGAAACCTCACTTTTAGGTTTTGTTGATTCTCAAAACGATCTATTTTTTTTAATCTATCACATCTATCGCAAAATTGACAGCTTGTCGACACGTCATCATTTAGTATAAATAGATTTAGGATACATAGATTTCTGAAACAAAAAACATGCTATAAAAATTTGTCATAGTAGAAATGTGGTTCATTGTCACATAATATGAATTTACCATTGCAAAATAAGTACAAATTAACGTTAGCCGGTACCGAAATGACGAATCCAACGTCCTTTTCTTTATTATCTTCTATCTTATCTCCATTAAAAAAGTACCTACGCAGACTCAGCCTTCACAAAAAGAGTGATAAGATCAGCATATTTCCTTTTCTTTCTTCTTTACTTTCGATTTCGTCTCCATGGTTCAGTGGTTTATGAATTCACCATAATACAAAGATATCAACGCTACGCCTAAATAAGTTAAGCCACCATGTTAATTCCATAAAGCAACGTGATGAAAGGCCGGATATCAGAGCCACTTAACCATTTAGTAACAACGATAAATAAGTAGGTAATTCACGCACGTAATCTACTTATTAGTTAGGCAACATTGTTAACGAGAACTCTTGTTTTCTTTGGAATCTTCGGGTCATTATTGCCCCCTGCTGATCTGCGGTCTTCAGTCCATAGTTCTCTCTGACACACAGTGGGTCCCGGGTTCGATCCCCGGCCAAACAGATATCTGAATGATGAGTTTAGATTTCTGTTCTGGGTCTGTGTGTTTATGTATTCGTCTTTGTGTGTCCATGGCACCCACGACACAGGAGGGAATCCTACTGTGGGGCTATGAGTGTAGAAAGCGTTAACGTTTAGTATCTTTTCTTTTACCGTTAATACAAAGGATAATTTACCAAATATTTTTCTAAGAGATTCAGGATTATTATATCTAAATATGAACTCGATAATATCTAAGGACTAAAATCCAACACCAGACCTACAACTCTAATTCTGTTAGAAGACCCGTGCCCAGCTGTGGGGAAAACATGTACTCGCATTCTGTGAGTACGTTCATATGATTACGTGATAAACTTACCGCTTGTTATCTACTCTTAATTGATAAAACAGTTACAGTAGTTTAAAGTACTGCAATATTTTACGAAGTAATAGAGTCAAATGATTGTTCTGCCTCAGAGTAAAGGCAGTCTTGAGAAGATATAACGCGAACACTTGCATTGTTCTGAGAAAAGAATGGCACTTATTTTCTGACAGTTTTAATTGTAAAGTCTTACGAATAATATTAATGAACGCATATCTGATCGACCCTAAAGCATAATTCATAATTGTCATAACATTTTAAGTGGGACTTGTTGTTACATTTATGTTGTTTTCAAATAATGATTATTAAATATGATATTTATCTATGTATATATTATATATTTATGTATTTTGCATTAACAATATACAAAAATACTTTTAAATTACATGTCATAATTTTTACAAACTTGAAACAATTTCTGTGCAACTTTATGTTAGTTTTATTGGGTACACAACATCTACTTTTATATATATGTACTTATAAGGAAGATATGTTGAGAAAACAATGTTACTCTATCAAAAGCCAAGAGTACTATGAAATTCTATTTAGTAATTGTCTTGACTAAAGCAATTTTAGTTGTTTAGGAAGACTTAAAATAATTTATATTATTATATACTAGTTTATTCCCCCGGCTCCGCCCATTTTGGTTATGTTTACGTCGGTAATGAGTGTCCCATGCGTTAATCCAAGTCATGAACAATCTGTGAGCTAAATTTCTGCGAAATTCGACCAGTAGTGACACATCGTCACACACTTTCGCATTTATAATCGCATTTGATGACCCGCGTGGCGGAGCGGTCACCATACCGGTCTGACACGCAGGGTCCCGGGTTCGATCCCTGGCCAGACAGAAATCTGAATGATAAGTTTAGATTTCTGTTCTGGGTCTGGGTGTTTGTGTATTCGTATTTGTGCGTCCATGGCACCCACGACACAGTAGAAATCCTAGTGTGGGGCTATGAGTGTAGAAAACGTGTGTGTGTTTTATATGAGTTTTCGTCAAAATAGTTAAATAAAAGTATTATAATGTATATATTTGTACATATACTAGTAGTAAAATTGCAATGAACAAGATTTTAAAAATAAAAAGTTTAATTATCGAAAACTGAAATTAAAATAATACACAAAGTTTTACTTATTTAAACGTGAGAGAGAGCGTTAAATTACTTTTAAACAAAATGTTAAGTAACATACTTTCACACATAATAATTTATCAGTATGCCAGCAATGATAATAAACAAATGGAGTCGTGATTATCTAAATTAAGAATGACTTACGCGATGAATAACATTTGCGTTTCGTGATTTACGGTACGAGATTTGCATATAATAAGCCATCGAATTATCATTTCTATTTGTACATTCACCACACCGATACAACACATCGACGTGCCTTTATTATGTATTTGTTAGTTAATAGTTAAGTATGTAAAACAATGTAGTAGGTACCAATGTCGCCATTCAATTTTCTTAAGTTGTTTCTTCATTACTGAAGGTCGTGTTCATTAAAGTTCTTGGCAGCTCTATGTGTTCTACCGTTTTTCCGGTTTTCAGCTTGGGCAGACGTTATGGGGACTCTGGTGAGGGTAGTTTTTTGGTCACACTATCGAGTAGATCGTCATTACATTATTAAGTAAATATATATAAATACACACAAAGTAAAATGTTAGGTACTTTTACTTTGTACAAGTTTAACTTGTGCAACTATAAATTATCATTTCCTGTAAGAAATAAAGTCGTTTGGGTGTCACGAAAACTATTATTTGATGACAAATTAGCAACTATTTCCGTGTTTAAGCCAGCTTACTTTTTTCCAACACGTGCATATAGAGAGTATTTATAAATTAACGTCTATAGCTTGTAAAAACGGTGCTTATGTGCCACGCAAAACAATTAAGTATTTTTTTGATGACAAATTGGCTAAAAATTCTATCTAACGGACAGCTATCGCCTTTTTCGTGTAGTAAAAAAATACAACATGTGATTTATGAGAAAATTACATGTCAGCGACCCTGGAAATACCTCATTAACGTGACATACAAACTGCAACTTTGTATTTGTTATGTTAAAGCAGTAATCTTATGTAGATATACTGTCGATTATTAGAGCGTGCAACACCAGGCCGCATGGTCAGTGTCAAGAAAATTACTAAGCACTGCGACTTGCAACGACTTAATACTTTGATAATCACAGCTGCCGACAAGCTAACAGGCCTCATTGAAGCTAATTCGCTGTAAATTAAATTTTATTGCTATATTTCAGCCGCACCGCCTAGTCACGTCTGCTACAGTAATGAACATTGTCGTTTATGGGACAAGGAGACTCATTGTGAATTTGTCATACCGAATCTCTTCGGACGATGCGCATGTAATTCGCTCTTCCGCCAAACTGGAGACAAGTGCATACGTCATAAACCAGCCTACTCTACTGAAGCTGTGATTGCTGAACAGGAAGCGGTTATTGTTGATTCTTTAAACGGGACTACTATTGGCCACGTCACCTTATTACACACAAATCCCAAAGTTCCTAATAATAGAAGCCCTGGCTCGGAAAATCCCTTCGACTCAACAAATGTATACATCGACACAGACGAAGTGCAACCAAGTAAATTACCACTATACTCTAGCAAAAATGATGTACTTACTACGCATGAAAATATTCCATTGCTGCAAACAGACATAAAATTGACCACAAACGAACCACCCAAACAATTGCCAGTATCCAATAGAAAAGATGGTGAACCAAACGAATTGATAAGGGTCGATGAAATGACGGCCAGCTTGCACGCTAATGATCAGCCAATTTACCGAGTCGTAACGCAACCGACAGTTGAGAAGAAATCCAATAAGAAAGGTGCTTCGAGTAAGGAACAAGGAAAGCCTTTCAAGAATGGTCATCAAAAGAAGTCTTCGCTAAAAGGTTGGTATTCAGGTCATCAAAAATATTTCAATATAATAGCAAGAGATTGGGTTAAATACATCAGCTCAATTGTTTGTTTTCAGATAAGCATAGAAATCGTGCAGATGCCATTCCTGGTATAGAACTTGGACCTTCGTCTCTTGGAATGCCATGCTTCACAGACGATCAGTGTCAATTGGTGGATCCTCATACCCGATGTGCTAACAAGCGATGTGATTGCGCGTACCGTACCAATTCTACGTCGGCTTGCTCTGCGCGTAATAGAGGCTGTTTGCCGGGTACTTTCCAAGTAAGTTTTATTCACTTTTATGGAACTCTAACGAATTTGGATACCGTAAGGAATAATAATAACCTTCTAAAAAAAGATTTTATGTTCCTATCCCACCTTATATCGTTATCCGTAGCGTTATAACTATCACAGTAGGTATTGCAGATTCCGGTTTGCTGCTTAAGATGCTGATTTTAAATATGACTATGAAGAAGACCTAATTCATGACTACAGTTAGCACATTTCGCTTACATGGAGTGTTCCCACAATAACTAAGCAATTATTTAGTAGGTAAAGGAAGTGGCTCAGCATACCGCTGGCCCTTGGTCCCATACAGCGCTTCATTCACCCCCTAGGCCCTTGGATCATGTATCTAGCCGACACAAACGAAAAACAGTTACGAACCAAAAAATCTACAAACGAACGAATCTTACGAACCAAAGCTAATTATTTATAGAAGTTATGTAATCATACTCATGTAGAGTGACATATTAGCCTATATCTGAAGTGTAAACATGATTGGAAGTCATGGTCCCCTGATTTGAGTGTCATTCAATTGGCTTTAATTCAATTGCTGCAGTGTCGGTCAACGGGAGCATGCATCAGTTGGTACTTCGTTTGCGACGGTCGCAAGGATTGCCCGGATGGATCGGATGAGAAATGCCTAGGTATTGGTAAAGGTTGGTAGCTGTCTGCACATTTTCTCTCTTTTGCACTCGAAGACATTAACCATTAAAAACTCTATTTTCTAGGCTTTGGGATTTTATTAACTTAATATGTGCTATCAATTGATTAATAAAAGCTAACAGTGACTTGGATAGTAAATATTATCGGTTTAATTTATGTTTCTACGATGCAAGCTAAGTAACTTTCGACAACATAATTTAATTATACTTGCAACAACCTATCTTTACGGTGCTATGACTAGATACTTATTGTGAACAAGTTAGTCATGTGTAATGAGTAAGTAAATCGTAAGATTAAGTCAATAATAAATATGCTAAATCTTAACTATCGATTTACATAATACATAATTTAATTCGACTTTCGGTGATTCGGTATTTTTAGTCCTGTTTGCTGATTGAGTTCTTAACCACATGATGCTTGATCATACTAAAGCTGTGGGTACCAAAACCCCAAGTTGATAGTAACGCATTTATTCGCACACGAATAATATGGACAACTTTTACTTATCTTCATTCGCTGTTCCAATATCTTCAACCACATGAGCCATCAAAACCGTATCTCCAGACGGCACAGGAGAACGTTGTCCGATGCATGCGTTCCGGTGCGGCGGGCCGGGCTCCCGCTGCGTGTCACGAGCCGCGCGCTGCGACGGCACGCCGCAGTGCCCCGGCGGAGAGGACGAGAGGAACTGCCGGGCGACACGGAGGAAAGGGTGAGTAAATGTTGCCGAAGGAGGACCCAGCGACCAGTGGGATCATTGAAGTAAATTCGCAAGTAGATGCTGCTCCCCATCTACCTAGTGAATTATATCAGGTGAAAACCACTGTACTTTGACCGGGATGGTACCACGGATAAACTTGTTTTTAGCGTGAAGCAGCTCTTTCATTTCGGTGGCAGGGTGTGGTACAAATCATCCAACCAAACCAATCCAAAAAGCCAACATAATTAGGTAGGTACCAACTATATATATATGTATATCTCACGTATTAGCATAAAAACAATCATAGCATAAAACATGAGAAAAATAATAAATGTATTTACATAATTCCTTTACCTCTAACACGAAGTGAATTAAAGAACAGTTATTTGGTATAAGTTAATTATGTGTGATAAATAATGTATGTACGTAGCAATAAAACTAAGAAAACTATTAGTAACTTCCGCGCACGTAAGGACATGCGAGCCTAGAAATTCCAAAGAGTTAAATCAACTTGAATAGGGACAGGACGGGTTCCGCAACAGATTAACGATAAGCCCAACAGGAATAAATGGCACCTGTCTCGTGTCCGAGCTCACTATTAGCCTTAGAGAAGGTAGTAAAGACGCTGACACAATGGTCGCTAAGACCACGACTCTGCGACTGCGCATAACGAATATACAGAAAAGAACAATGGACGATGCACCTTAAAATTACTTCTTTTTGCTTTGACGTTGATTTAAATTATAGCCAATACAAAATGAAGTCCAGGTTAGGTTCATTTTTAATGGTGATTGCATATACATACATTAATTATGTATATGCAAGATTACATCATTACATTACATTACATCACATTACCATAGATTTATTGTCAAAAAATGAGACAAAAAAATTAAGAAGAAAATAATCCCTAAAGCATAAAGTAAAAAGAAGACAACACGTCTTTATAAGTTGGCGTGCTAACTACTGGTCTATCTACGATGTTATTGTTATTTGTTATTCAATATATCAAAAATAAACTAATTAAGAAAGTCTTTAAAACATAAACCTATATAATTGGTATCTTTGAAACAATTACAACAAGAAGTGTCTTACTCTCCTATGAGAGGCTCACGAATAATATCAATTTTTACACAAATAAATACTTTAAATTATTCATAATAATTACATTTCATAAAATGTTGAAGTAATCATATTAACTAGTACAGCGTTACACAACAGACATTGTTAGCCTGGTTATTGGCTTCTTAAAGAAAAAGACAAAACGAACACGCTAAGTAAAACTTGATCGCCCACATACTTCCACATTATTATCAAAATGTACATACCTAAGGAATTCGTAGAGCTGCAATAAATTAAGTGAATTACCGCAAACATTGTTTAAAATTAAAAAAATGACATCCTGAATTAATAAACAAGACATCGCGTCTAGACTTTCCTGATTCGAGTATTGTGCGATGCGGTGCGTCATATGTGCATGATAAGCTTAAGCGCACGAACCGTAACTTGTCTAACAGTATTTAAAACGAGTTTTTCCACGGTTTTCCAGTTGTCCCCGACACACATTCCGTTGCGGGTCGGGCGAATGCCTCCCCGACTACGAGTTCTGCAACGCCATTATTTCCTGCAAGGACGCGTCTGATGAGCCCCCGCATCTCTGCAATGAACAGTCCAGGTGGGTTAAGCTATAATATTACCGCTGGACAATAATTAATTAGACAAATTAGATCGTAAACGTCATTTTGATCAACAAAATTTTAATTATGAAAGTACGGCTTTGATAATCATAATCTTCTTTATTAAATTGCAAAGCAAGTTCATTTAAGCATTTAATCAATCATCCCCCTGAAATCATTCATTTTTTTTTCTAAGCCTAAGTCCAACAGAACCAAGAGTATATTCTGACTACGGACCTAGCTTTTATCATATTCTTTATAGAGCGTCGTTTATTCAAATATTATAAGCATAGATCAAACAAATCTGTACATATATTAAATCTGTAGGTGATCGATTCCTGTACATGAAAGATATTTAGAAGAAAACAGTTTTTAGGAGACTTTATTGATGAATAATACCAAAATATTTTTTTCTGTTTATTCTGTTTATCTTTTTGTCTGTGCGTCTGTGTGCGCTAATCTCAAGAATGGCTGATTCGTTTTGAATGAAACTTTCACTGATGTGTTGTAGTAAGCTTCACTTAACATTTAGTGTTGTTTTATATGGATCGGTTTATAAATAAAAAAGTTGTGTCAATTTAAACATTAATTCTATTCATTAATGAAGACTCCTAAAAATGGTTTTCTCCTAAATATCTTCCATATACAGGAATCGATCGCCTACAGATTGATTTTATTTATTTATTTATACATCTTGAACTAAGGGTTACGAGGGTGAAATTAATGCCTGATGGCATTTTCTGCCAGTCAACCCTGGGCGATGGCGATAAATTTGTGGTAGGTATTTAAATAGTAAATATTAAATAAATGAATTGATTATACAATATAAAATGTACATGTATAGTTTTTTTATATATTTTTTATGCGGGTGAAGCCGCGGGGACAGCTAGTATGACATAATTCGTTTACTTGTAAACATATATTAAAGGCTTTTTATATGTAATAATTTCTTCATATGGTTCACTTCTCAATATCTGCGGTTTAATTGATGCTGTTCTTGATTAAAATCAATTTCATGTTCGTTCCGTGCACTCATAGATCAGTTTTGCTCGTTATCGTATAACGTATTCACGTGTTAATTAAATCAAGAAATTAATATCGATTGTTCGAGGATGAGAAAAACTAACAAAAACTCACTGAATGAATGAATACCCAACATTATTTTGGATTAGATAGTTGTGAATGAATAATTCACACGTTCCAATAAGATTAGAGCACCATAATGGAAAGTGTGTCATCATTATAAAAAAGGTGCATGTGCAATTTGACCTCCTAAAACTTATAGGTGTTAGTATTGTTAACGGTATTATTGAAATTTGTCCCATGTACGCCATATTAAGCCACACAATCGCCAAGTTAGCTATGCATACCGTATTCGTTCAAACAATAACGGTCCCGTTTCGATACCCAACTTCAAAACAAAATTTGGAACATAAAAAAACTAATGTAGAACACAACTTTATACATCTTTGATGTAGCTTTTATCATCAATAAAAATAACTTATAAATATCTATCTATTGAAAGCCGTTATTCAATATTACATAAATATGTATAAAACCAACATGCTTATAATTTTTATTTAGGTTTGGACTAGTTTAGTTTGAAGGTTTTTTGGGTCAAACAATTGGCTTTTATAAGTGATCTAGTTATCAGGTATGCTCCATTGTACTAAGGTTGGACCTTCAACAAAAAGTACTTTTAACAGCATTTATTTTGAGCACACATAAGGAACCCGAGTCACTTCTGTGAATTTAGAACTTGCTCTATCAAGTGTTATTGCATGAACTGGAGTTAAGTATGTCACTATTCCAGCTATGTACCTGAGTAAAATGTGTCTTGTTTTAAGATATTTTACCTCGAAATAATATATATTAGGTCTTTAAAAGAATATGGAAAACTTTGAAACTATTCCATGAAAAATAAAATACTTAAGTCTGTCAACAAGTTGACTAGTGTATCTGGAAGTGTTGTGTGTATTTATACAAATTGTTGAAAAGACATTTGTGGATCAACTCTGTTTACATCATCGCCACATCTATTTCTACCGAGTAATTGCAGAATGGTCTAGTTTGATGGTGGACGAGCGACTACATACATAGAGTCAGGTAAACCAGGCATTCCAGTCTCTTATTAGGGGTTGCAACGATTTAATGGCCTAACTCAGGCAACCTCCAATCCAATATAGCAGGGGTTCCCAATCTTTTACAGCCGTCGGCGCACTTACAAGTTTAGTATTTTGTCACAGCGCCCTACCCTAGCTAGTTACTTAATATAGATATAGTTGAAAGAAATAGGTACCTATCTAAAATATAGCTAAAGCAGAATGTGACACTTAGTTTATATATTTGACAATTTAGAATCTAAACAGAAAACAAGATTAATTAAGCACAAAAAATTTATAAGTAGAATAACTTCTCGGTCAAATCAATGTGTTTCACGGAGCCCCTCTTTACTCTCTACGGCACACCAGGGTGCCGCGTCTCACACTTTGAGAACCCAAGCTATATAGGTTTGTTCGATTGCCCCTGTGACCTTGGATTGCATGCTCGTTTGTTACTAAAATAACGTTTACAGATGGCGAGCAGCTGACTTCTGCCCCTTGAGGTGTGGCAACGGGCGCTGCAGGAGCACTGCCGTGGCGTGCTCGGGCCGCGACGGCTGCGGCGACAACAGCGACGAGATCGCCTGCTCAGTCTGTAGTAAGTAGTCTTTTTAGTTAGAGTACGAGGTAATTATATACTTTATTCATATTGCAATATGCAATCGGCTATTTAACCGACTTCAAAAATGAGGAGATTATCAATTCGGTTGCTATTTTTTTATATATGGACACTGATTACTCCGCCAACTGCAGATTTCATATTTTCTTTTTGTCTGTCTCGTTTTTCGTGGGAGATAATCGTACAAAGAAATTCAGTTACATCGCAGGCGTTCCTTGTGTGACCGTCTGCAGCCCCTATGTTTTATTAAATAGCGGTTTTCATGTTTTTTTAATAAGAGGATATAAGTTAGTTTTACTCCGAAAAACATTGCATTCTGTGCATCTTCATGTCAAGTACCGTAACACAGAATGGACAATGTACATGATAATAATAAAAGAATCCTCAGATAAACACACGCCCATTTTTAATCCTACACATTTTCATATTACATAAAACGTGATATTAAAAAATACTTTTCCTTTCAATTTTCAGGGTGTCCAGCACCACCTTCGTCTCCTTGAAAAATAATTTAGTGAAATTGCGAGCCGGGATGGATCTCAACACCTTAGTAACATAACATATCGCTTGACGATCTTAAGCATTTTAGAGAGACACAATGATTATCTATACTAATATTATAAAGCTGAAGAGTTTGTTTGTTTGTTTGT
>MOOZ01000060.1:1412790-1423881 GCA_002930495.1 Cecropterus lyciades | reverse complement strand
AAAAACTGTCAATCGTATCTTGTTCGAACCAATTTTCGTTAAAAGTTTTCCTTGACATCTACAACATATGTTTTATCCAAATTTTTAACTCTCTTAGTTTTGAAAGAGCTTATCTCTCAAACAATCGAGTTTGAGAAAAAATGGTTGTCATTTTGGAAATCCTTTCTATAGACCGCCCCACACGAGTAGGTAAGAATTTTTTTTTGGGTTTCAACCATGTATGTGGAGCCCCCCTAAATTTAATATATTTTTTATTTTTGTACATAATTCGGAAAGCGGTTTATAGAATAAACTTACCGTATACTAATAGTTTCAACTCTGTAGTCTTAATAGTTTCCGAATAAAGTGGCTGTGACATACGGACAGACGGACGGACAGACAGACATGAGGAATCTATAAGGTTTCCAATTTTTGCCATTTGGCTACGGAACCCTAAAAATAAAGGAAAGTTGCAGAGCCCGCGCTTTATAATTGCATAGGTACGTTATGACCTTACCCTCGTATTTATTTAATAAGGAAACCTAATTTAAAAATAAAACTGACTATTAAACATATTTAGTAAATATTTAATATTCTACTGTTTATATGTTTCTCGGCGATTCATCTACAAAAACTATTTGAGCAACAACTAAATGAACTTTTATGATGAAATCAATAAATAGATCATAAAATTATTTTTATTAATGTAAGGTATTTATGTCAGACAGTTTACCTAAACGTGAAATTACATAATAGTGCAGATGTATTTTATTTTATAATTATAATTATACATTATATGAATTCTGTCTAAGGTAAATACATACAAATATAGTATGATAAATTATCTAACTTATAACAATAATCCGTAAGCAAATGCTGTTCATACATAGGTATCTAATCGATATGTCTTGGAACAACTACGAAAGTTACGTTGGAAGTAAGAGATAATGTTAAATTAAATTTTGTGTAAAATTTGCATTTATTATTTGCGCTGTAACGTAATATCACGGTCAATATATGTTCATCAGTAATATGAGAATTATACTAGTAATAACCTTGTGAACAATGACGCGAATTTGTAGAACGTAAGTACATAATCATAGGACATATTTGTTTGCTTAAAAATATATACCAAAACACTAGATATTTATAAACATGATAGTGTGTATAAGCCAGGGGTTCCCGATTTAATTTGGCCATGGAACCGAAATTGATCACACTTTTTGGCGGAATCCTAGCTGGCTATCTCAATAATTAAATATTTTTTCTTGTTGTTAAAATATTTTCATGTTACTGACTGATTATTACGAAGTAAACACAAAAATAAGTTTGGCAATGACTCCGCCACAGCCGACGCTGCAATTTGCCACTTTCGAGATCATCAAAATAGAGACAATATTTAAAATAGGTTTTTATATTGAAACGACGCATTTAGCGCGACCTAGGTCGAATGCGTCGTTTCTACTCGTGGAGTTGTTCATTATTTTATGGATTCGATCTAAATAGTCTGCTATTTTTCATTACTTACGTACGTATGAGTATGCGTAACAAATTCGTCACATGCCAATTTCAGAAAACAAATGTATCCATTAACGTCAAATACGATTCCAAGTTTACTTATCTACGAATATAGAGAGCATTGATACCAGTGATTATACAAAATTAGTTATTAATAAAATTAGTTATTAACATGCCCGATTGCTGCTTTGACATGTACAAACAATTCATTTAGAAAATGCATAAAAGGTTTTTCACAGAGAATGTTTATTTCTGTACAATGAATAAATAAGTATGACACCCATGATGTTAAATGATCCTTACAGTCCACGGGCATGAATAAGCAAATACACTGAAATGTGACATGACAAGACGTATTTGAAGGCTTTATTAAGGGGGAAACTCCATCAGTCGACTAGTCTCCCAATTATTTCCTATGGGGGTTCCAGAATAAATAAATTTCATTAAATATAATATAACACTAAATATATAGAACAATAAGTCGACAAAAAAAAGTTGTTTGTATTCCTAACCGTATCTACCCTATTACAATTACGCCAGTTGTTATGTAATTCTAGTTTTCCTATAAATTTTGGACTTTTATGAACATTCGAAATGAACATGATAGATTATTAAGAAAAAAGATTGTACATAGTGTCGTAGAATAAAACCAGAAAACCTATTTCAAATTATTTCATGTGAGTAGGAAATAATTTGTATATAATAATAAGGCCATCGGATTCAGACTGATATTACATAACTTTTATCTTTAATTACTTTACTCATTTTTTGTTTCAGCAATTGAAAATATTTGAGGATGACTAAATTCCAATGGACGAAAATAATAGTCTTGGTGTCGTGGATCGGAATATCCCTAATATATTACAAAAATAATATAAATGGAATCTATACATTTGCAAGCAGTACTTATAATCACAGCAGACACAGAAATTTTACGGTCTACAATAACACCTATAAAGGCAGGTATTTCACACGTCGTCAACCCATTATTGACCCATTAGTGAACGAATCCTCTCTCAGAATGAGAGAGTTTTAGATCATAGTCTACCACACTGGTCAAGTGGGAATTGATAGACTTCACATACTTTTAAAAACTCTTTTTAGTTAGTTATTATTAATTTCTAATACTCACATCATGTTAGAAAAATTGTGTCAAGTGGTGCGTGCCTGGGATTCGAACCTCCAACTCTCGTTTGAGAGTTCGAAAATATATAACTGTCCCACTGTTGGGCTCGGGTCTTCTGACAGTGTGAGAGGGGTTTATTAGTATCAGTTGCTCGTCGGTTTAAAATTTTCCAATGACAATTTATTTATATCATACCATACCATGGAATATCACCATTGATGATAAAATAATGCGATGTGAATCATAATAGACATATTCTACTGTGCTTGTAAAGTATGAGTTGTTGTCGGTTAATTTTTTTCAATTAAAATGTGTACCTATGATGCCATTCCTTGGAATATTAGGTACCGTTGATGAAAAAATAATGCGATGCGAATCATATATTATTATCGAAGTTATATTAATGTTCAAGTGATTATTATGATCAAAGTGCGAAAATTACAGCCTATTGTTCCATTCTTCTTTATTGTTATTTATCATAATATTGCGATTGATTATAATATGGCTACACAATCGTGTCTCACCATGTGTTATTTATTAAATCTATCCATTATTGTATGAAAAGAAGATTTGTAAACACTAGCAATATTCATGGGCATATATTATATGGGCAGTTCCTATTTAATAAATGTATAAGAAGTACATTTAAGTCCGATATTTTCGCTGCACAACTACATAGGCCGCACGGTGAAAATCGACCGTTTGAATAGTGCTTAGGTAGCAGATGACTAAAATCGCAAATGTCTAAGTAGAGTAAGATTAGACTTTTGACGCGCGACGATCTACCACACGCCGTGGGTAAAATAATCGATGGTCGAGGTGGCCTATCCGCTTGCAATCTTAGCAGCACATTTGGCTTTTTCATATTAAATACTTATAATGGGTTATCCTTCGAAAAGCTTTAAGATTCAACTAACACCCCTAAGCGGCCACCTTTAGTGTGCGCCAGGTTAGTCAGGGCTAGTCTGCCGCACCCTAAATTCGCTGTTTTTTTACCTTCAAATTACAGAACCACTATACATTATTGACACTATTAGTTTTTACCTTTTTTGTCGACTAAAATTCCTTAAAGGGCCTTCCCCCTTTAAGGAAATTTATTTAATTTTGTTAAACTAGAATAAGTAGTTGACCAATGGGGACAACTGAACTAGTGAATCTAAACTCACGCTGAACTACATATTTTAACCGCATTCCATCACCATCTTATCATATATTATCAGCTTGCAGTTGAATATGTTCCAATATAATCAGTCAACTTTGATGTTCGAAAACATAATTTCTGCCCACTTCGTTCTTTAATAGGTACTTGGTAGAGATATAGCGCGATTTTCAGCCGCACAGAGCGTGAACCAAATTGGCCGCACTTTTGATGTGAAACATCTATAGGTGCACGTAAACCTGATTGTTGCCGTGGCGATCGCCACATTGTATTTATTTTGGCGCCATCTGTTATACATTCTCAGAACTATAAAGTATCAAACAAAACTAAGCGGGCGGGGTGTTAGTTCGACTAAGTGCGGGATACTGTTCGTTGATGGCGTTATTTTCATTATATTATAAGTTTAGTACCTGTCGCAATCTTGTCTTTTATGCATATTACGTCCCGCGACGGCAAATTTTTTATTAATTTGATAGAGATTTTATATCATTTATGCTATATTGTGATTTGTATCTCAACGTGCCGTGTGGTGTTGATCCGGAGTAACATCTGTCCCTCTCTTCCTGCAGATGTCGTAGGAAGTAACTAGATAACATCACATCCACTGCGGTCACCAATACGCATGTCAGACGCGGTGATTTGGTGCTTACGATCCCCATTAGGGGAGTCCAGTAGAAAACCTCAAATAGCCGATGGAAAGATTGATGTATTTTTACATTAAATCTCACTGAAATATTATAGTTAGTGATGTATTTAAAGTATGCTATTGATATAATACACGCATCGATTTGTAAAAATTTGAGCAACCAAATAGCATATTCCTATTTTGCATTTGACTTTTGGGTTATCTAAGAAATGAACGAAACCTTAACTTGTACATATTACGATTGTAATGTACATTATGATATTTTTATTTGCAGGATCAGAAAAATATTTAATTAACACTCCTGGCTGCTACATTCCGAATTATACGAAGACATTCCATATAAAAGAAACAAAATTTCTTAAAAAACTCTGCGGTGTAAGAGCTGTATTAGTTAATAAAGTATCCAATGATAAAATTGAATTCAAAATAGACAAACCAAAAATGGATATTTATAGTAACAGAAAAACATACCAGTGTTGCTATCGATTCGCTAGCCCTCTCAACGTTTCTGGAAAAATTGATTTGAAGAAACTGCAGTAAGTTCCCTTATGTTTTTTATTATTACCTCATTTTACTTACCTTATAGTAAGGATTAGTATTATTACTAGTCGAAAATTAGTATCTATTCTGTAATAAGTAGCATAACACTGTCATACATGGAGTTCATCGAGAAAGGTGCAAAAAAAAACTCACCTTCAAGGCCGACGATGCATTGGTGACGACTTTGGTGTTTCAAATATCCATAGGCGACGGTGACTACTTTCCATCAGGTAGCCCGTCTAATATAAAAATAATAATAACTAATGGGCAGGAGTCTAAATTGTTACTAACCTAAAGCGCTACTTTATACGAATCTATAATATAAATTTGTTTAGTATAATATCAACTCATATCATCTCCGGTTTACCAGGACACAGTGCAAACATTGCTCTGTCAGAGAAAAATATAGTAGGTAGCGGTGATGTTACTATAGTCAATACCTATCTAAAGATACTTATTTTTACATTTGCATTAAACATTTAAAGGTGGAAGAACTCTTTGTGGTTCAATTCCGGAAGCACCACCGCCACACCTATTTCTGCCTAATAACAGCAGTGTTATGCGCTGTTGTGTTCTGGTCTGAAGGGCTTATAGGAGACCCTTAAGGGAGATATACTTTTCCGAGGTATTCCATCTTAGTCCTCAGAAGTAGCAACGCATCTGTGGCTAACCTTAGGTGAGACCTTTATCTTACCTAGGTTTGATTACAGATGTCTATGAGCGGCAATAGCCACTTACTATCAGGTGGGTTGCATGCTCGTTTCCTACTTCCATACTATAAAAAAACTAAAACTGCTCCTTTTTGTAGGTATATACAGTATTAACAAAAATACTGTGTATTAATTTACATTTGTATTGTAAATATACCACTCCTTTAGGGCGACTAAACGTATAAAATATACATAGGTAAGGATTATTATGTAAATTTTAATTATATTAGCTATATAACTTTATCCGTAAGCAATTTCACGATATTTACAATTGTCAATGTATTACACAAATATTTTCAGGACAGCTAAGTTGGTAGGACATTAAAAAGTTTAGTATTAGTACAAGTAAACGTAATGGAACAGTGATAGCCGAATGGTTGAAACTCGGCCTCTCAATCGAGGGTTCGAGGTTCGAATCCCAGGCACGCACCACTGATTTTTCTAAAATTATGTGCGTATTAGAAGTTAATTTGCTGACACTGCTTTACAGTGAAGGAAAACATCGTGAGGAAACCTACACACCTGAGAGTTCTTTAAAAAGTTCTCAAAGTTGTGTGAAGTCTACCAATTCGCACTTGACCAGCGCGGTGGACTGTAGCCTGAAACTCTCTCATTCTGAGAGAAGACCCGTGCCCAGCAGTGGGACAATAATGGGTTGACGGTAGTAAACGTAATAAGTAGTTATAACTTTATAACCCATTAATATTTCAGATACTCCACTTGCATGCTATTTCAAAATGGATCGAGAATACAACTGGAGCATGAAATTGTGACAGTTTCCTGCCATTCAAAACTAACCAGTATCTACGAAGACGCATATATCATACTCAAGAAACGTATTACGCGCAAAAATCAGAAAAACACAAATACAAATTCATGGAATGTTCTTATACTGGGAATGGACACGATGTCTCGGGCGCGGCTGTTTTCAAGTATGCCACAGACTGCTCAGTATTTACGTGAACACAATTGGTTAGACTTTCGAGGATACCAAAAGGTAAAGATTACACTTATAACGAAATTTATTCGATAGTACGTGGAACACGGAATATTCTGCAGGCTTCATTACCGAATAGTTGAATATTCAGCAATCGTGCATGTTTTGTAGAGATAGGACAACTCGGGCAGAAACACATCTCGAGTTATCAAGTCACAACTTTCTAAAAAAATATTTCCAACAAATATTAGTTTTCGATCTTAATTAAATTCAACACAAACTTCCAAGCTCGGGAGTTTTTGAAATACAGCATTAAATAACAACAAGTAAAATCATAATCTTAAAATGTCGGAATTTTTGTAGTGATTAAAAGTAATATGAATTATTATAATTTAATATCACTTATCTCAATAAAAAAATATAAGTACCCGATATTCGGCATAATACAAACTAGATAATATTTAGAATAGATACCAAATACATGATTAGAGTCTAGGAAGGATTAATATAATAAGTATTATAGAACTCTACTGACTGTAGAAGATACTTGCCTTGCTCCGTATAGTTTGAGTCAGTCTTTATTAATATGTAGTTTTAAACAATTTTCTTTTTAGGTTGGATATAACACTTTTCCCAACGTAATGTCTTTAATGACAGGCAAGAATGTATCAACTATATACAAAGTTTGCTCACAAAGTTTGGATGTGTGCAATAAATTTCTTATGTGGGATAAATTTAAAAAGGCTGGGTACACCACGGCTTATGGAGAGGAATTCTTAAGACTCCCTGATACATTTACAAGATTTAATGGATTTCAGGAACCACCAACCGATCATTACATGAGACCGTTTTTTCTTACTGGTGAAACTAATTCAGGAAACTATGTCTGCACGAAAAAACTTCCATCGCCTAACCATTTATTAGATTACGCTTACCAATTTTCAGATGCTTATAAATCAAATAAATTTTATGGAATGTTTTGGATAAATTCATGCAGCCACAATGGAGATAACAGTCCTACAATATACGACGAAGACTTTGTTGCGTTTTTCAAGAAAATGTACAAAAGCGGTGTCATGGACAATACATTCATTATATTTTTGAGTGATCATGGAATTAGGTTTGGAAGTATGAGGATTCCTATGGAGTCTTATTACGAAGAACGGCTGCCAATGTGCCTGGTTTGGGTACCAAAAAAGTTCAGAGAGACATTTACTAAACAATACAAGAATTTGCAGCTGAACCAAGACAGGCTAGTCACACCTTACGACTTTTATTTGACAATGTGGGATATATTAAAAATAACTCAGGGATCAAATGAAGCCACGATATCCGAAGCGTGCCCATTGTGTAAGAGTTTGTTTAAAGAAATATCAGTTCACAGAACTTGCGCAGATGCCGGCGTAGACGAGAAATGGTGTAGTTGTCATAACATGAGTGCTGTTGACAAAACCAAGAACGATGTTATTCGAAGTTTACAAGTAGCGGAAGAGGCCTTAAAAAAGAGAGCGGTTAATACAGTTACAAAGCCGTGTACAAAATGTGACAATTTTAAAGTAAAAACAATTTTGAGGAGTCATTTATATGAAGATTTCGTTAAAAATAAAACGTATTATGTATCGGCATTTGTTGTAGAGCCTGGAAGCATAGGTTATGAAGCTGTTGTACAGAAACACAATAACGAATTTAGTCTTGTGCAATACATGGACACCATAACCCCATATAATACCCGAGGTTATTGTGTTATGAACTCGAATGACCGTGGATTTTGTGTTTGTAAAAAAATTAAAAATTGTAAAACAAAAAGCTGATAGCAAACTCAAAGTGTTTTATTGCTGCAAGTAGGTACCAATTTATTTATTGTATCTGTATTAAAAAATAGCCTCCCATTTTTTTCAGATCCTTACAATGAATATAACGATGTAAGGTCGCTGTAGTAACAGTTTCTTATTCTATTTTTAACATATAAAAAATTTTACTTACTCTCTCTAACTCTTACTCTATTTTTTTAACATATAAAAAAATATTTTCGATGTTTTAGTTCAGCTAGTTAAAAATCGGAGGATTTTAGTTTTTTTTTTTAACAATTATTTAAGTTTTATTTTTCCTTTTTACCCGACCGCGTTAGAAGGAGGGTAATTTAGTTTTATGGATGATAATTTTCTCGTAGGGAAAATTGACTTTTAAAGCATCATATGCGAAAACAGCTTCTCAGGTTTGTTCTATGATTTATTTCGTAATGTAACCATTGCAACCCCTTTTTTACCTTAAGGTTGATTTTACAAAAAGAGCGAAATATATGTTCCATTATATCAAACCACAAATCCAAATACTTAGAAGTTACATTCAGCTTGCATCAAAATTAACGGACTTGCAAACAAATTACATCCCCTTCTTAGGGGTTGATTTTCCAAAATCGGTGAAATGTGTCCCATTAGATCAAACTACAAACCCAAATACTAAGTTACATTAAGCTTGCATAACAATTGTCCGACTTCTTAAAAAGATTTCATCCCCTATTTCGCCATCTCAGAGGTTAACTTTCCAAAAATGGTGAAAAAGATATTCCATTATATCAGATCTCTATGCTAAAGACTAAGTATCATAAAGCTTGCATTAAAATTGGGGGACTTTCACACAAACATTCATCCCCTACTTAACCCTTATAGGGGTGCGATATATAAACATATATAAATATAATATTGTATTGTTATCGGTCTTTGATAAGCGTGGAAAGGTTCAACGCAATCCGACGTTTCAAAGTGGGTAAAAATCGCGTTCCACCTTAACCCGAACGATGTTAACTTACCTATTAAACAGCTTTCAAACTATTCATTTTAAATTTATTTATATATTTTTATTTATGTGTCATGTCATGATAAGAATAATGATTAATTTTAAATATATTGGTGATTACAAATACTAATATTTTATTACAGCGTAAGTGATGTTATAAATTTACTAAACTATTGAGAATATGAAGGTTAAATGGAATTTTTTTAATCTTTGCTGAATTTAAAAATATTTTAGCAAAATTCGTTTTTTAATCCCCCCTGAAAAAAATCACAAAGTGTGACTCCTTACGCAGTATTCGATTATTGGGGGCAATGGGAGTCAACGAGTAGTAAGTGTCCACACCCGTGTCCACATCACGTGTCCATCTACAACTATTCACATAAGCATCGTGTAAACCACCTTCCTGTCTCAGCTGTGTTATGGTTGATTACCAAAATAAGAGGTCGAATTTATTACAGTATGCAAACAAAATACACTTTTAGGCATTTAGCCAGACAGTAGGAGGAATGCGCAGTTTAGATTGTGGTAGTATTTTATAGACTTTTTATTGTTATCTTTGTTCCCATTAATAAATCGTCGGGGATAGTGCAAATCCGCGTAACTAGCATTGGATAATTCCGCATATCTGACAAATGTAGCCATTTTAAAATTTCGCGGGAAATACACGCAAAGACTTGATTGGCTTTCACGTGATTATCGTACGGCCAATAGAATGCAAGAAATCGCTCAAAAACAATACCCCTTGCCTGCGATCATGTACCTATCGATACTTACGCGAAGTGAGCAGTTGACATTGGGAGCGAAATTGTGGCGTATTTCTGTTGTAATTTGTAAGTTAATTTCAAAATAATCAGTACAACTTTTGTTAACTTTTAATATAACGTTAATTACGTATTTTCTCTATTGTATATTGTTAATAAGTACTATTTTAAATTAAAGATTTTTATTGAACTATAACAAAAATAATAAAGTATTACATATCGCAAACTTCTGCAATAGTAAGTATACTGTGTCGCAGCTGTTTACGCCCATCCCGGGAACACAGTTAGGGAAGTTCAATTACAATATATTTATGTGTAAATTTATGTTATTCTTAAGTATTATACATTTTTTTACAATTACAATAGCAATAATAAAAAGATTACATCTAGAGTCAACAACTGGTAACTTAATAATATGTTTAATAAAATAATAAGTGTGTGTATGTGTGTACGTGTGAGAGAAAGATAGTGTCAAGTAATTTGTGTGCTATTATCGAATATTCAGAATTGCTTCAGTCTCATCGTACAATAGATTTTGTAAATAGTAATTTATTTTCTATTCGCTTTCCCAGTACATAAGTGGATAAATATTAAGTTTTTTATTAACTTTATTATAAATTAAGGATGCCATATTCATAATTCTGTTTCCCGCGTGCAGTACCTACGACAGCGTTTTAGTTCGCAAACCCTTTCAGCCCGCCGTCTGCTAGTAAGGCTTTTGTTTACAAAAGATAGAGTTACATGTTCACGCAATATTAGGTCTCGTCGCCAAAGAGAGTTGAGCCAGTTATTCCACCACAACTCTTTACTGATAGATTGCCAATTTCAAAGTCAAGAATCAATCAAGAATCACTGGATACTCACGAATTCTTTGACAACTTGCTTTAAAATAATTAATTTAAATTTTAACACAAAGAAG
>MOOZ01000060.1:1392737-1405454 GCA_002930495.1 Cecropterus lyciades | reverse complement strand
GCTATGGACTATATATCATCACGCTAAGACCAGCAGGAGCGGAGCACCAATGAAGAATGTTTCAAAATCGGGGTTTCTTTTTCTAATGAGAGCTTCCACTGCATGCACTGCGTAAACGGTTAAAGTTTCATAAAAATTATGTATGACAGAATTAATCCCCTTTAAAAGTTCTAAAAACAAAGTCAGCGGCAGCATATGTCTATCTTTTCAGGTAAACTCACTTTACCCTTTTATATGCTAACCAAATTTCTTCCAAAATAATGCATTATTTACGAAGTTGTTTTTATAAATATAATATTTATTCTTATCCAAATAAATACATTAGTTTTCTTTGTAGTAACGAATACACGGGTGAAACCGTGGGGCGCAGCTACTATCTTAATATGTGGATTGTTATAATCCAATTCTATCTATAATTTAAGTTAAAAAAATTTATAAACTTACCGTAATGTATAAATCTTCTTCTATAACACCATACAAGAACCAAAATACACATACAAAGAAAGACATGACTATTAGTGGGAATGGTAGACAATCCGTGCATTTAGTTTGAATCACATAATATAGCTTGCTCATTGGTGCTGCTATCATCAGAAGTGTGACAGAGCAAGCACTAAGACCTGGAATAAAACAAAAATTTTTTTCAATTTTTTTCAAACTATTTCCAACTATGTCCTCAACAGAAAGAAACAGGAGAAACTCAACACACCGGCTTCCCCCATTTCCCTAAACGAAAATGATATCTTTAAGATATGATCAATAATTCTTACACACCAATGCCAACTTAGCAGAATAAATATTCATACACATATAGTAGGTAACTTATTATTTAAGTAATAATTAAGATTTTTTTTATAATATTGATGTAGCAAATAAGCATTTAATCCACTGGACATGGATGTGGTCACTGGAACCTATGGACTTCCGTAAACAACTTCATATGTTTCTTATCTTTATATGTTACTGTATACAGATATGTTACTGCCCTTGATGGTTAGAAGATCACTGTGTGAAGAAAGTTAGCCGATAATACATTAGGTTCTCCTATTACTGTTTTAGACATGACTATTTGTTCAATTATTGTTGAAGTACATCTTAAGAAAACAGATCTTTATTTGGGTAATGTATTAAGAATAATGATATGATAAAAACAAAGAAACTTACCTAGTCTACTTAATAATAGTTCATTGTCATCTTCCACACAAAAGTATCCAATTACAAAGAGAGAAGTTGTTATTGTAATTAGAATTTCACGGAGTACATGTGACTTCTTAAAAGTGAATACATAAAATACAATTACATATGAGATCATCATAGATATACCTATTATATTCACAAACACAATAATGTTGTCTGGTTTCGCGATTCCGTACAATAGCCAAAGATTACAGCTGAAATTTTAAAATAATAATTTAAAATAATAATTTAAAATAAATAAGTTGATTTTGAGTATATAATGAGTATATTATGCTCATAAAGTGTACTAAATACTTTATTTAATACAAGAGTATTTTATTACGTACGAAAGAACTCCGAAAATAAATGGGAGGGCTGTTGCTTCGCCGGTGGTTTTTTTAATAACATATTGTTTGCAAACAAGTCTGAAACGAACGAATATATAAACATAATATTATGGTAATACAATACAAAAGTAATAATATGAAAGTATTATCTTTCTTCGAATCATTGCTAGGGTAAGCACAAAATGCACAGCAGCGTCAGCAGCAATTATTGTTAAATAGGAATATTATTCACATACATGCCCGATAAAAATTGCAAAATATTCGTCACAATGGCTAAATAGGAAATAAATTCTTTAAAATGTACTAAATTCATTTTCATTTATGTGATAAATATCTCTCTTTCCATTCAATAACAAGTGTTTATATCATTATTTAGAAAATAATCTAAACTACACACAACACAACAAATCAATTCGACAACGACAAACGACAATCATAAAACAATAACTAAAAATTCATAAATTGACTAAATGTCATTTAAAACAGTGATACCAACTACAGAGATACTGAGTAATGTCAATGTCAACTTTCTCTATAATTTAAAATGTTCTTACGGTTTTGGCTTGAGCGCCTTTAAACCTAACTTTTCGCGGGCATCTTTTTTTTCCAACTTTCTCTTAGTTTCCTGTGATAGATAAGATACGGACTAGGTCCGAATCTTTTTAAATTTTGATCACTTTAACGTCTTAATAAATTGTAGGCACTACAAGTTTAAATTATAACAATTATTATTTATAGATATATTGTTGAATTTTTTATCCAAAAACTTAAGATTAATTAGAATCGATTGTAAAATTGATATCTTTCGGGAAGAGTCAACATTTTTATTATGCGAGACACCAGGTTTTGTTCATTTTAGTTGGATTATAACCAAATTGACTTTAAAAACAGTGTGAACAGTGATACCAACCCTTTATTATTAACCATCGTTAATGCCCTGTGGAAACGGTCTCATAAATTCTCATAACTGATAGATTCTTATAGAAATCTGTATCAGAAAATTTTTTCAATCTTATAAATATTTTTTTAACTGATAAATTCTGATACCGAGTTAGCTGTTTTGTATCAGAATTTATAAGACTTTTTCCACAGGGTGGCGCTCAAGGCAACTGACGAACAATGACAAACATATTCGTACTTATGTGTGGAAATTTATAAGCTATGTTGATTCGAATGTCTATGTGCGGTATAATACTATGCCTTCCCTAGTCTATCAAGTTCGTCAAATGTCAATTGTCAAATTTATTTAGAATATTTTTATTTTCTATCAACAATCGTATGGAAGTTGAAGTTTATTCTTATTGTGTTATGGAGTGTTGTTGTTTACTAGATTAACATACGTACCCATTTCATAATAATGGGTATATAATAGTTTTTTAAAAACATGGTATATTCATAAATCAGAAGAAAAATTTGATGCTACTAATTATAATTTAAAAATGAAGTCTTTCAAATTAATCGTCCACCAATCTAGCTTTAGCCGTGAGTGTTATTATACATTTTTGCCTGAATTATTATAAGCTATCATACGTATTTCAGAATAAAATACATTGTAATATACTCCATATAGTAAATGTAATGTAATGCCCATTTGTTTCTGTTTCGGACCTGTCTTACAAGAGTAATCTCTATATATATTGCTAGGATCATACGTTTTGGTATTTTAATTTTTCTATTGATACTTAAAGTTTTTATTAAGTAATGTACAATATTTAATAAAAAATCCTTGACTTAACTGGTGCACTCAATTACATATCATATATATATAGATAAATGGTCCAAAAAACAAGTGACTTAATCTACGATGTGTATGATTTATTGCTGATTATTTAATTATACAATATCATATTTATTTTATGTACATAAATATATATTTAATTCTACATGATGTTGTTTTCTTTAGTTGCGGATTTAATAATAAATCTCAAGGAGTATCCTGGATTGGTGGAAAAAGATATTGTTGAAATTTATCACCCAGAAAATGATTATCCTAGATTACTCTTGCAAGTAACCAAAGTTGATGTATCTGGGCGTGGCAGAGGTGAGAATTTTTTTATTGATATTACTAATGAACTGTATAGATATATTTTAAATTTTAAATTAATGTTAGTTTATTGAAAAATACATACTTTGGTGAAAAATTGTGATCTTGTTAAAACAAATGTTTATCTGCAGTATAGACTATGGACCCTCCATTGTGCAATGTCTACTATACACTTTGCTTATTTACAACACAAGATGGCTTTTATGTTATTAAATGGGAATATCAATTAAGGTGTATTGGTATATAGCCAATTATAAATGTAATCATATTGCTGTAGAAACTAAGTAAACTCTATAGAAAGGTAACCATTATATCACAGCCTTACTTTTATGACCTACAGTGGGCTACTGATTCAATTTTTTGTAAGACAAATACCTCAATAGTGAATTCAGATAGTACACAGTAGGGTTGTAATGGAACTCCGCCTCCGCCTCCGTTACTGCGGAACTCCAAAAAACTGAACCTCCTCTACCGCATCCGCCTCTGCAAAATTTTTACGGAGTTATGATGGAGATTTAATTATGTTTATCTTTACGTACAATGCGCAAGGAAGGACACTATGCAGCTGTTCGGCTACATGTTGCAATTAGATGAATATCTTTATTGTGATAGAGATATAACATCAAATATAAAGTTTTTTTCTCATATTTCGCATTTATCAGCGCCATCAAGTTCAGTGCTAAGTGAACAATTTAGTGACAGCCGGCAAGTAAGGCGACAATACCACAAAGCTGTTGTTTTTGTGTATATAATTTTCCTCTTCTTAATTTTGATTATTAGTAATTATTTGGCTTTTTATAAGAACTGTGTTATGTAAAGTATGTATGTACGCTATGTAAGACATTCCCTGTTGGATGCTGGATGCTTTGGAGCTGATGTCAGTAGTCATAACTTAGGCTACTTCTATTTTAGAAAATGTAATTAGGGTTCCGCACAAAAAATTAAAATCTAAGAACACGCTGTACGTGCACCGCTGCCACTAATGTCAGTTGCTATCAATCTTCTCTGAAACAATGTTATAATGTTAAAATTGTATAAGGTCTATAATTTTGGCTATATGTAACTCAACTCACTACATTTTTTAAACGCTGGTATAACTGCGGGGCTCAGCTAGTTATTCAATAATTTTATTATTGCACGCTATAGTAATACTAGAATGTACAACACTATTGAGATGTACACTTTTGTTACCATCTGTCATCTAATTACTACATTCTAGCAATAAATAATTTTCATTTCATATGTATTATGTTACATTTTGTGGTTTTTCAGACACCATAAGTGTTGAACAGAGCATAGCCACAACATTTCAGCTAAGAACATTTGCTGATGTTTATGTCAATAAGGTGAATGTGGCTGATGTTGCTTTGGACTCAGTGGAGCTCACTTTCAAAGAGCAATACATGGGAAGATCAGAAATGTGGAGGTTGAAAAATCATTTGGTAAGATTTTTTATGTTTACAATATGTAAATAATTTTTCATTCTCTGTTTACACTATTTTCATACTTTTTTAGTTTCCTTTTTTTTATAAAATTGAAGTAGCAAACGAGCATGCATTTTAACTAATGGTAAGTGCGTTTACTGCAGCCTATGAACATTTGTTTGCAATTATCTAATAGGGGTTGTATTTGAAGATGTGTTGCTACTCCCAAGGGTTAAGGTAGTTGCCTAAGGTAGGTAAGCCACAAACACACTGGACACAATATTACTGGACTAACATTGACCATAAACATCAGCTTTCATACATCTTGCCTTATTATCCAAACTAAAAAAAAGTGTATAGCAAAAGATAAGTGCACTGACACACTCCGATTTAAAACAGCAGTGTTCAGCACTGCTGTATACTGACTTGTAAGGTGGTATGAAAAACATATTCATCCAAAGTTCCAACCTAGTTGCAGATATCAATGAGCTGCAATGGAAACTTATCATCAGGTGGACTGATTGCTCGTCTACTTCTTCTATATTAAGTAAAAAAATCTCTAGCAATAAATGTAACTATAATCTCTATTTTTCAAAATAATTGCAGGTCAGTACTTGTGTATATTTAAATAAGAAAATTGAGTACTGTGGTGGAGCTATCAGATGCCAGGTGTATGAGATGTGGTCTCAAGGAGACAGGGTGGCTTGTGGTGTCATCACAGAAGACACGAAAATTGTATTCAGATCGTCAACATCAATGGTCTATTTGTTTATCCAAATGTCATCAGAAATGTGGGATTTCGACATCCATGGAGATCTGTACTTTGAGAAAGCAGTCAATGGATTTTTGGCTGATCTCTTTGCTAAATGGAAGGTATGCATTTTTGTTTCTTTTGATAATGAATTGTCAAAACTAGTCATTATGATCAATGGTAGCCATGGTATGATATAAATCTGAGCCTCTCAAAGGTTGATCCTAGGTTTAAATCCTAGAAACCCTATTCAATGTCATATGTATTAGAATTTTGATGATAAAAAATTGCAAAGTGTATAAATTATATTAAGACATTAAAAAAAAAGATATATTGCACATTAATTATGTTTTTAAGTCAATTTCAAGTATTTGACATGTGACTTTAATATGTGGGATTGTCGAAATAATGTGTGATAAGTCAAATATTACACAAATAATGTTTAAACTCTTCCTTTGCAGAAAAATGGTAGTAACCATGAAGTAACAATTGTTTTGTTTTCAAGAACATTTTATAAAGCAAAATCATTAGAGGAATTCCCACAACATATGAAGGAATGCTTGCAAAAAGATTATAGGGGCAGGTTTTATGAAGACTTCTACAGGTATTTACTTGAAATTTTGCGAACATAATTTGACTTTCCATCTGTTCAAAACACATGTGAAATTTGTTATTTTTTCTACATTAAAAATAACTAGTCTTCCATAAGACTAAAAAATGTGATATTTTCCTGACTTTAGAGTGGCAGTCCAAAATGAGAGATATGAAGACTGGTCAAACGTTCTCCTTCAGTTAAGAAGACTGTTTACAGATTACCAAAAAATTGTTTTACAATATCATGAGAGACCCAATATGGAGATACCGACAGCTATAAACTCAACTGCTGCACAAGGGAATTTTCTTGAAGTTCTCAATATGAGTTTGAATGGTAATATAAAGATGTGTTTAATTACATATTTCCATACAAATCAATATGAATCTTTACCATACCACCAGTACTCAAATTCTATCTGTCATTTTTGAAATTATATTTTAAATATTATATTTCAGTTACCTATTCTTTCCTTGATTCTTAAATAAATACGTCGAAAAATAGTTCTTGTGCGTGTGTCTTCCTTAGGGATAATAATTCGTTGATGATACCTTATAATGAATTTGTAATTTTAGTATCATAGGCGTATTATTTAAACTGGACGTAAAGTTTTGCCGCTAGTAAACAATGTATAATTTACTTATTAAAATTAAAATATAGTCATGTTTTATCAATTGCCTTTATATGATATGACTTTATACTTTATGTTTTTATGCACAATTTTTTTCAGTTTTTGAAAAACATTATCTAGACAGATGTTTTGATCGTACGGGACAACTTAGCGTGGTCATCACTCCAGGAGTGGGTGTGTTCGAAGTAGACAGAGAGTTGACTAACGTTACGAAGCAGAGGATCATTGACAATGGTGTTGGCAGTGATTTGGTGTGTGTCGGTGAACAACCTTTACATGCAGTACCGTTGCTAAAGTTCCATAATAAGGACAGCAACTTAAACTCAATTGATGACTACTCCATGCCTCACTGGATAAATTTATCCTTCTACTCTACTAACAAAAAGGTAGCCTATTCCAATTTCATACCGAGAATCAAGTTGCCGCCGAGAAAGAGTCAAGAGCCGCTGAAGAAAATGTATGAAGATGAAAATAAAAGCAAGTTGTTAAAGGAAGATGAATACATGCATAACTCTATATTTGATTATGACGCCTACGATGCTCAGGTGTTTCAGCTACCTCCAGCTCATAGTACTTGGTAAATATTCTATTAAAGTACATAAAAATGCTGTCTGTGAAACTAAATTTCCTTTACATGTAGTTGAAGTAGAAAACGGGAATACAATCCAATGATGAGTGTATTTTTCATTACTCATATATTATATATTTTACACATATACCACAAAGCACGAAAAATTATGACATCATTCGAACATCAATTTGACATATTTTTAAAATTAATAATTAACTTGAGGCATTTGGTTCTTAATTGTAAGTTAATTGGAAAAATATGATCACATTAAATCCACTATCTACCACTTTTTATATTTAAATAAGTACGTAAATAAAATCTATAGTAATTTTTTATAGTGTTCAGAGAGTGCAAAGAACAAAGAAAACTTCGATGGCAGGATTGGAGAGTATCAGCAGAAAGAGTCCACCAGCATCGACCATACACCACAGGAAAATGTCAGATCCTGACATTCATCATAGTCTTGGAGATATTTTGACAAGTTGTAGTGAGTATGATGTATTACCAAGTGTGTTATGTATTTAATGAAAATTTGAACGGAGAGAACAAATGAAAACAAACGCAAAATGACAGCAGTTTGACTTAAATACTTGAATTTACTCCTTATAACGTAGTCTATCGTCCAGCGAATTAAAAAATGATGATTTCCTGCTAAAAAAGGACAAGTATATCCTTTAATAATCGCGCTTTAAGAAAATCCCCAAAATCCGAATATAATTTCCTTATTTCTTCAAGATGAAAATTATGTATTAAATCCCTTTTATTCTCACAGTACGACTATGTCTAGTATAATATTTTTTTTCGACACTACATTGATAGATCTTAACAGCACATCCTTAAATAAGTTAATAATATTGATAATTTGATATCAATCGTCACTAACATTAAATTAGTTCTACAATACTTGGCTTGTCATATCGTGTTTACGTGTTCTAGATTGCAATTCATAACCTTTATGAGTTTAATCGTATTTCTTTATCTTTATTAAAGTAAGGCGTATGGACATTATAGTTCATTATACTATAAATAAAAATAAGAAAAGGTACAGATATTTTATTATACATAGTACATATTATACCTTAGTACATATATGAAATATAAAGGTGTATGATAAAAAGATGTGGTCTAAACCACTTCAGACTCGCTCTTACATTAATGTCATTTAAAACTGTGAAAATATGTGTTTAATTTGCCCCAATTCTTCACCTTAAACAAACCTGTGAAATGGTCATAATTAATAAAGGATTCTATAAAGAATTTCATTCCATAAAATATTATGATATTTTCATTTTCTTTTTTTCATATTCCAGACAAGTACAGCGTGAATGAAACAAGCAGCGACGTAACCGACTCGCCGATATCGATGAACCGGCTGTCTCCCCGCAGCTCGATATCTACCAACAAACCGGTCATACGTACCGGCCGAGCTCTCATCAACCCGTTCGATCCATCGCATGTCACTGTAAAACTGACTAGTAATAGACGACGTTGGACGCATATATTCCCTAAAGGTGGGTATTTGGTAATGTGACTAGGTTTGTCAAAATTTATACTCCATCCATCTGACAACCTTTTTAGTTCCACTGCTGGACATGTGGTATGTGTCTAATGATAATATTTTAATGAGGGATTTTGTCAATAGTCACCGTGTCTGATATGCGTGTTGGTGAATGCAGTGGATGTTAATGACACACAGTATGATGCTACCCATCTCCTGGATTCTTTCACATTCACTCTTCACATATTTTCTCCTGTGGATTTTCTCCTGTGTCGTGGGTACACCCAGACCCAGAACAGAATCTAAACTCATCATACAGATGTCTGGTCTGACCGGGAATCTAACCCGAAACCCACTGCGTGCCAGACCGGTATGGTGACCGCTCCACCACGCGGGTCGTCAATTAAATAAATATATTATCTGTTTCCTATCCCCAGGTCCCACGGGAGTGTTGATCCAGCAACATCACTACCAAGCGCGGCCCGCGGGCGAGCCGGCCTCCCGGACAGAGGAGCGGGATAACAACGTCCCGAAGGAGAATGGTTCCTCTATGATGAATAACAACCATCCCGTCTATCAAGTTGATGGTAAGTGTACTTTTTAAGATATATATTCTTATATATAAATGCGAATCTTCAAATTTGATTAAATTAGGTAGTTTTAAATGAATCTATTAAAAGTGTGTTGATGATTAAAAATATTTCTCCGTGAACAACGCATGTATGTGTCAAGAAAACCCGAAAATCTGCAATATTCGACTTGAAGAAAACAATTTCGCGTACCTATTGAGAGTGTCATAATAATAGTCTAGTGATTTTCTACTGAACTATTTTTACATTTTAATAAGTTACGGGTACTCACGATATGCGGTTTTGAATTTTTTTTTGAACTATTTTTGTGATACTCTTAATATTTTATTAAGCACAATGTTTTTCATGGAAAAGGATCTTGGATTTTAGATTTATTTTTATGTCTATGAGTTTACGTTGTTGTGTTTAAATATATATGTATTTTACGTTCATATGTATTCATGGTACATGCAACACTTGTTTGTCACTATAAGTGTTAATTATTAATAAATAAAAATATTCATTAGTAATGTAATGAATTTTATTTTATTCATTTCCAGGTAACATAATGAGTCGCAAGCGTATGATAAGCGCGTCTGGCGCGTTAAGCGTTCTGGGTACGGCTCTGGGTCCGCCCTCCACGACTAATAATGCTTCGTTGGCGTTGCTTTGGGGCGCTACCGGCGAGCAGGAGTGGACACCCGCCCTCACAACAGGTATATCACTTCTAATTACCTGTACTATTTTGGTCTAATCTCCTATCTTGAACCGGGTTATACACTAGCTGTACTCCGCGGTTTTACTCGTAAATAATGTAATATAAATTTAAATTTTAATAATACTAATCACTTTAGAGTAGATTAGTTTTAATAAAGAAAATACTGAATGTAGACTACTTAAGATGTGGACTGTAAATATATAATTGTTTTAAATTATATTTATTGGTTTACCAAACACACAGACATACAGACACGCAATACTTCTAATGATATATAAAAATGATAAATATTTTTATTATTACTTATTTTCAATTCCACGAGTAATTTTGTTTTTGTAAATATATGCGATGTGTAGATACGCGGAAGTTTCATTTTTATTATATGTATGGATATAACACAGTCACATAACATCGAAACTAAGTTCTGTTAAGAAAAATTAAATTTTCATCGACCCAAAAAATAACATTATCTTGTAAATTGTAAATATTATTTACCATAATTTTAAGTTTAGGCTTATTTCATAATTTATTCATAGTGATCTTTTCGCATACAATGACATTATTATTCCAGAATTAAATCCATCACATGCTTTGTGTAATGATGTAAAGAATATAATGATGGAAAGAAAGAAAAACTACTTTTCACTAACTCATGAACTACTTTCCAGCGTAATAGCTCTCCTCCTTCAGAGTGTACATTCATGCTCAGAATTTGAAGAGTAAAAAGGTGATGATGATTGATGATGAACGGGAGTTAGTGACTCCTTTGAAATTTTTTGGAGAAAACTAAACTCAACCCTTGAGAATCACACGCTTCAATTATATACTTATTAGTATGATCTGATCTCATATACTGGAATTATTCTCATTGTTTATTTCGGGAAAACTCGACTTAACAAACATTACTTTATAAATTGATCAAATCACAAGCGAAGTAATTAAGTAGAATAATAAGTAATTATGTTAAATAGAATCTTTCTGATGTTACATTAGACAAATGGATCCTATGTTTCTATGAATGTATCGGATCGCCGATACATGCATTGGCTATCATTCTGTAGCCATTTCACTTTTTTTTATTGATTTCTTCTACATGTATAATTAAATTTCAAGACGTCATTTCATTTAATTTCCATCATTTAATATTCACCTAACCTTTTGTCTATGACAAATGGTAATATTCATACCCAGGTAGGATAATATTCACTTTTTTTATTGATACTGACGTATAAATAAAAAAAAAATACAGATTATATTAAAACATTAATATGCAAAGTGCATAATTTTAATAATTACTTAACAATAGTATATTTTGTTACTTCGTTTAAGAGTGGTGCGCATTGTGTATTTCATCATTGATTACAGATTTGGTATGTCATGTGCTTATTAACTAAACGATCATATCATTTTAATGTTTCATGAAATCGCTGCATTGAACTATATCTTCAAATCTGGTTGGAACGTTTGCGGCCTAGCGAACCGAGCTATAGGTTTGATATCACATTCATTGGATTCGCATCGAGTAGTTACTGCGTACCCTTCGTTGGAAATAATGATATTACTCGGGGGAATTGTTTCGTATTATAAACGCAAAATGCTTTATAAGGAATGAATAGCAAATCCAATATGTAATTTAATGTCTGATATAAGTGCAGATAGCCTAGTACCTTATGAGAATCTGTTACGTAATATGAAAGTCGTTACATTTTAGTACTACACTCATAATAAACAAGTACTTGAGGACTGACGTCCTAAAAAGGAACGCAGATAACCGCTGGACTCACACACACAGCATAGGACCGGTCGAAGTGGATAGTGTAACCGAAACAACCAACACGACATTTAAAATTGTCTTTAAAAAATACAAAGACACTTCTATAGACTATTTTTAGACTTGTAGAGATTTTTCTCATGTGATAAGCTTATTGAAGGTTTAGTTTTAGTTGTTGGAGTTATAAATGTTTCTGAGTGTTTGGAAATCTGAGAATTTTTAGCGTGAAATGAACATCAATATAACTTATAATTTATTGGTACTATTTAATTACATTTATTAATTGTTTGGTCTATTAAAATGCATACAATTATTTTACGAATTACGACATGGAATTATAACTTCGTACATGCATAAATTCACACCCGTTAAATTAATCAGAAATAAAAATAAAAAACTTCATATGTAATTCTGCATCCATGTAATTAAAAAGTATTTTTAACTACTGTAGTTTGTGCAACTTCCAAAACTTACAGGTACTATGCTAACTACATTTATTACCGGACAATAAGTATACATGCCACACTTGGGGAGTAATTTTCACTCGCAAACTGCTTTATACAGATTAAATAGCAAATACAATATATTATGTATATTTCATAAAAGTATTTTCATAAATATATGT
>MOOZ01000060.1:1358190-1375451 GCA_002930495.1 Cecropterus lyciades | reverse complement strand
AAATACTGCGCATTTAATATAAAGTGGTCTCGACAGTAATCTGTAACCGATCTATAAATATAAAATATATAGAGGTGTGGTAGTATTGAATTAGAATCCTACCTAAGGTCGATCACTTTGCTGCTGAAACTAAGTTTGAACTCCTCGCAATAGTATACCTGATATCTTACCACACCTTTAGAATACAACAACTTTATAGCGTGTGAAGAAGCAGCCGAGGTGCGGTGCGTGACTATGCAAGCACAGAGATCTCTCTTGAACATCAAACCATTTATGCTCTTATCAAGCAAACGATAAATGTAACCGATGACTGAAGTAGGATATCGAAAAAGTATAGAGACCATTCTCATTGCTATTTAGCTATTACGAGACTACTGTCCATTGAAAGAAGATATGAGTAATTCATATGATATGATTAATATTTAAACTTAATAACAATCCTTTTAACCTGATTGAAATAAAAAAAATGTTGAGAGCGGATATTGATGTGAAACATCTATAAGCTCACGTAAACCTGATTGTTGGCGTGACGACCGTCACACCGTTACATTTTCGGAACTATTAAGTATCGAACAATACTAAGCGGGCTACGGTGTTAGTTCGACATAGTGCAGGGTACTGTTCATAGATAGACGTTATTTTCATTATGCTATATATTTAGTTCCTGTCTTCTATGCATATTACTTGTACGAACACGATGCTTCACATCTGCCACACGTCCAGTGACTGCTATTTTTTTTAAATAAAATTACACAAAGCTAACATTATTACATTTGTACTCCAGCATAAATTATAGTAAATGGTTGGTAAGTAGAATTAAAAAATAATTTCAGAAAAACGCGATTTACATTAACACCTCATATTACATACCTGTAATATAATCTCTCATTCTTTCTGAATTATTAATCAAACGATTCGCATATGGACAAAATTATGTTGAGGACAATATTACGGTTCTATGACATTGATTTATAAATTCCAAGACACAATGAATTCCAAGTACATTTGTCAATTCACACAAAGAAAGATCACAAATATCGTTCTTTCCATGAAACATAATTAAAGGTCAAGGTACTAAACATGTCTGGGTACATACAATAGACATGAGATTGCTGTTAGATCGACCTTTAGTGAGCTTACATAAACGGCGAGGTCAAACGCCGTATCGATTAGGATTCGAGCTTTCGTTCTGTGTAGCGAACTTGAAATATTAATTCATTATGTCACTAAATATAAAAAAATCTTGATTACTGCTAAAAGTGACTAAGAGTAATGAGTTTGTGGTTTGTGATTCGTGATCATCAACCGGTTACTGTCCTTTCAGAATTCTCATTCTGTTCAGGTTTAGACCATAACGGTGGATTACACTGTCCAAGTATGGACGAGAGGTCACGCTCGCCTCAGAGCTCTCAGCCATGTCGATTTCCTTTCGATGTTTTCATTCACCGTTGAAGGAAGTGATAATTAATTTATCACACCAGTGCCAAAAAAGAAGTCGATACATAGGTAGATACGCTAAGTAAACGCCAAAGAGTTCGCTTGATAAAAATCAAGTGACCTCATGTTCTTATAGAAAGTAGTACCTATTATAAAAATAGTCAAATTTTTGTAAATTAATCACAGGAAAAAAATAGTGAAAGGCGTTAATTGCATTTCTTTCCTTTGTCCCAGATATCCGGTGCACTCTGAAGCGGCGCCGAGTCCGCATGAGGGCTACATCACGCGACACGTCACCGATAAAAACAAAGACGACTACGACACTAACCGACGGGTTAGTAATAATTAACACCAACTTTTATAAAAATGAGCATTTGTAATGTAGAGATATTACAATACCTCTTTTAAAATACAAATACTTAGCAATTTATTCTTTACATTGGCTTTGTTTGCAACAGTTCGCAGAAATGGAATAAAATGTATGAACTATTACAAATAACAAAACTCTAGCAAGAACTCACGCTATCCAACGCTCTTCAAAATTGTATGACTAATCATTCACGTGCTTGTAAAAGCACCTGCAAGCCGTCTAATACTTAGTCAATAAATGAGTTTGACATCAAGTACTCAATTACCTGCTATATATGTATAATAAACTTGAAAACTATGCAATCAGAAAAACTACAGAAACAGTCATACATTTTAACTCTTTCAAAGAAATCTTTTTGTAAACCGCAATTATGGATGATTTTACGTGTAAAATGGTCACCCCTAATGTATTTTTGAGATTTGTATTTTTTTCAACAGATGGGATTCCTATGGTCATGGAACCACATGATTTCTAAAAAATGGAAATGGGCCCAAACACCAGCTACAGGCGACGAAAGCTTCCAAATGAGAATGCTGAGGGATTTCAAACATTTCTGCGCTAATCAAGAACAAAGGCTGAGTCAATTTTGGGAAGAGTGCTGGGAAATGCAAGAAAAAGCACATGGAATCAAATACTGTTAAATATTTACAATATGTAAAAAAATGTATGTAACTTGTTGTTTGTTTTAGATTAATTTGCTTTTTGTACGTATAAAATAAATATAGGGTATTGTATAAATAAAAATTCATTTAACACTGGAAGAGAAATTTATTGCTTACTTGAAGTACAAAAGTTTGTTAACAAAATATGTCATTTCGTTGCATCACAAAAATCTATGAAGAGATTCCTCTGTTGCAATTTTGTGGCAGTAATGAATACTATATATAATATTATTATTATTTGTGACTTTCAAGGCACGTTATCAAAAATGTCCAATATGATATAGTAAATCTCCTCACAGACATTTTGAACTTATTTTACCATATCCTAACATATCAGTCATTTCAGTACCATTATCACATACACATCTAAATCTGAAATCGACTTACCACCACAAAACTAAATTCATAGATTTACAAATTTCCCGAAATTTCACTTATCAACATTGCATCTAAAATTTTTGTTAAGCACCCTAATATTAAATAGAAAAAGTGTGCATGTGGCAATCAGCACTTATTTTATGGCAGTTTAAATTACATTACTGCTTAAAACACTTACAAAGACTTTGATCGATAAATCCTAATTGTACTATTTAAAAAATATAAGTTGAATCCTTATAACATAATAGGTAAAGAATTGGGCAAATTAATCAATAAAATCGGAGGTATTTTCAAAACAACATATGAATTGTAAGATAATATACTAAGACTAATTTTAATGGCAATCAACTTTCTGGCTACATTTATGATATGTGCTTAAATGTGCTATGAATTGATGATATCAGTTATTTAAAATACTTCAAATAACCTAATTGCGCAAAGTCTTGAAATTATACAAATACAAAATTTCAATTTCCAGTTCATATTTTTTAAGAAAAATATGTTCCAATAATATTATGCAATTTCGATCTAAATAAAAGTATGCACTCACCAGTAAAAATGAACATTAAGTACATGATAAATCAGATCTGCACTTTTGACTATTGCCAAATCACTAACAATGAATAAAGAATTAAATTAAGAAATAAAAAATGCACATTTCCTAATAGATAATTGAGCACATGTCTGTTACAATTTTTATACATACATATAAAATCTAATACTATTCCATACAAAATTTCTTTTTCACAGAAATGTTACACATAACTTTAATACTTTCATATAAAATTATTTTGACAAAATTTCAAACTAGTACAATTTTCACATAATCTCATAGAATCATAAATGCAATTAATCCTTACACATGACTACATTAAAACTTTATAAAATGTAAATCATGTCATGGTAAATTCATCCTTGACATGAACGGCAGTTACATTTACTTATGTATAATTATGTATGTATTATATAAAATGGTAAACATTTGGGATGCAACTAGGATTACCTAAAACTTTCCAAGCAATTATAAAATTATAAGCGTTTATAAAAAAGTAAAAAGTAATCCATACTTGCATCAACAAATTTCATCTACACACCCTTGGACTTGTAACTTGTTAATATTTATTTAATAAAATTAAAAACTCAAATTGGAAGATCAACCTGCTTTTGTATCTATAAAACTCATCAGATCAAACAATATTTTCCAAATCTTGCCTCATGTGTTCACATATGAAACATTTATAGATGTTATTATCATCATAAATATCCCTGTAATATTATAATATATTATAATCTCATGAAAGGTGGAATTACATCAGTTGGACGTGAATTTCACATGAGACAAGCAATTAGACCAAATCTAGAGAAACATGTTGGGAATGGTCTTCCGATAATAATAATTGTTACCTAAAAACAAAATAAAATGATGCTAAAACATAACCATACCACTTTGTGGGTATAATAAAAACAAAATGGGATGATACACTTTCGGGAGGAATCTTTACTTCTTGCTGAATTGAAGGAGTCTGGTCAGCATGCTAGTGATGCATGGCACTTGCTTCTGCTGGTGCATACATGGCATATCTGGAGTATTTGACTCAAAATCAAGGGCCACCTTTTGAGAAACAAACGTTAGCAGGGTTAAAATGTCTCGTTCATAGCCAGAGTAGCGAAGTTCCTCACAAAGGGCTTGCATGAACCAGGAGCCACGGGTAGTATTCCTCCAAGAATAAAAGCCTGGTACAGTTGAAAACACGATAAGGAAGTCTGCATGAATAGGAATCCTGTAGGATGCACTGGAAGATCCATCTGTTTCTGTGCGGTTAGTGAGAGTAACTCCACCGTCTAGTTTGTCTCCCTGACAAGCTTGAATGAAGAAGAGCTTGGGTTTTCCAGCCAGTGAAGGACACTTATCAGCTGTGAAATAATACCACAAATTATCGGGCTTGTAATGGGTATCCTTTGCATATAGCATTCCCATCTCGCCATGCGTCAACACTGCAATCAGTAAACAATCGTACTCCGAATGGTCCATATCTGCCGTTTGACGGATGTAATTGTTTATCTCCTCACATTTTAAATTGTTCAGCAAGGTAATGCGAAATCCGAGGTTCTTCAACACTTTGGCTAAGTTGTCGCTGTCTACGTTGGTGCCTGTACGAGACTTTAGGCTGTGGATATCGAAGTGTTCATGATTAAAAATTATAGCCATACCACGGAATTTGTGGTTCATATTGTAGTACATAGCGTTCCTATCAACGGGCATCCTAGCATAACGACGCATAGCCGCTGAAGAATCGCTACTACCCCATGCGTCACCTTCATCTCCGCCGCCGTTCGGTCTTTGTTCTTTTTCACCATTATCCAGAGCTTCAATTCCAGCCATAATGATGCACTTTTTCGTTTTCCCGCGTTTCAAATTCACCACGTACTGCCGATTACAATTCTTTTACTATGTTCGTAATTACACAAATGAAACGATTCAAATCATTGGCAAAAACATGCGAGCGATGCAATGTAGCAATGCCAATGTAAAAATAATTCTATTTATCGTCTTTTGAGGTTGAGGTTTTGAAGTAAACAACAAAGGAAAAGGATATGTAATGGTCGCGCAGCCGCAAACTGCATTGACATGTTTTGCATCGATTATATTTAATAATATTTGTAACTCATAAATGAAACGCGTTTATAAAAAATATGTTTAGTTTTAGTTATATTTCACAATTATATTTTTAAAGACATGGAAATGAATAATTCCGTTGCGATGTTTATTTATTTACGTTCCTTTACAAGTATTGCGATGCTGCATCGTATCAATCACAGGACGATACAGAGTAATTACGATATAGAGACTGAGAAGGTAATAACGATATTTTAACTTTGAAACAGTAAAATCTTTCAAACTTTTTAAATTAAGAAGGTTTTATAAATTGTTTTTTATGTAATTGCTTGGTATATACTTAAACTGACTTATATCAAAATTTATTCAATTACTAGGGATCCTCATTACCCCCTATACTTAAGTATTTTGATAATTAGAATCAATAACAATTTATATGTACTCAATTAAGAGTATCATATTTATTACACTAAGCGTAAAAATGAATTATAATCAGATTTAGAAACGCAAAAAGTTAAATATTAGTCACTATATGATATTACTCAAGTTGCTAAGATACAGTGAAAAGCAAACATAGGCATTGTACAATAAATAACGCTGCGCATTTGTTTTTATCGCCTCATAATTTAATTAAAATGTCTCTTTTTAAAATAAAAGAATGGTGGTCTAATGACAAATTACAAAGCGAAGGATGTTATGAAGGATTACAAAATTATTCTTGTATTAAAGTCGATAAATTTAATTCGAACGGTGATAGTGACTATCTCGTTGTTGGCGAAGGATCTCAACTCAAAGTTTATAAACCTGGCATTCCGCAAAATGCTTCTGATATAATTTTGGAACTTCAATTGGAGACGATAGTGCTCCAAATAGAGACAGGAAAGTTTACAGTGTAAGTATTATATTACACAGGTGAATTTATCGACTGAGCGTTAATGTCCAAATTCGACAGGATACTACATACTCCTCAGTAGCTAAAAATACTATAAGTATTTTAGGTGTTAGGGGCATGATTTTTCATTGGTAGACGCAATGATTTAAGGTAGACCTACGAAGTATTAACTTTAACTGTTAACGTATTGGGTTATATACTATATACGTATACTATATTGAGCCAACTTGGAATCCAGTGGTTAAGTAGTTTATGACTTTATGTAAATCATAAACGGTGCAAAGTTTGGTGCGAAAAGATACAGTAAATGTAGTTGTAGTGTAATGATACCTAAAATATGAATTACAAGTTGGGTAGATATTAATTAATCACTAGCGCTTATCAACGGTCTGTTTTCGAAACCGCAGTTTTGCGGTGACCACGATCTATGTAGCTGGATGGAAGTCGAGATATCGGCAATAAACAAATAAAAAATCCCTTAGGTATGGTGAGTACCTACCCAACACATAATAAAATGGGTTGAGCGTATCAAGAAGGTACTTATGGATTTATAATTTCATAATATTAAAGCCATAAAGTTGATTATATTTGTCTTTTTTTTTTTCCAATAATTTTTCTTTGTTCTTATGTTTAGATACTCGGAGAAAATAATATGAGCATATTATGGTCGCCTGGATGCTTATGAAATAATACAACTAAGGATCTCTGAAAGTGTTTTTTTCAAATCAGCTTTCTTTGAAATTCCCATTATTTGGCCACCTATTTAAAACATTAATTCATTGTCTATATAAAATTGAATGCTTCTTTTAAAGGGACGCTGAAGATCGACAAATTTTAATTCTTCATCCTCAAAACTATTCAGTTTACAATTTGCAAAGAAAGGGCCTTGATAATGATGCAGGTGAGTAGCTAATATAAGTATATCAGTAGGTATATGTAAGTACCTAATACTAGATAGATAGATAGAATCATTTAATCCATACTGACAACATTATAATAACACATAACAACAACAAACACAATACACAAAAGGTAAGAAAAACACCAAACATAATTATTACTACTAGTACCTATATTATTATTTTAGTATAAGCAATAAAATATTGTTTACTCATGTTGCAGGAGAACAAAATTACGCATCGTTAATTATAAAACATTCATTTACAAGAAAAGCTCATAATATGACTATAGGTCCGTTTGGTACTTCCAAAGCGCGAGATTTAATTTGTATACAAGCGCTTGACGGCACCCTCAGTTTCTTCGATCAAGACACATTTCTCTTTATGTGTATATTTAATGACATTATAATCCCTGGACCTGTGTGCTACATCGCAAATAGTGACTTATTCGTAATTTGTAAATCGAATTGGGTTATGGAAATATTCAGGTACATTTTTTACTCTACATCTATAAATAGCTTTAAAATCTTAAAGTAATTTGCTAAAAGGCGTATATCCGTTGCAGTTACCAACAGTTGGAAGAATTTAGTGAGCTAAACGCACGGCAAAATAAGAAAAATATTCCGCAATGGACGTACAACGCCGGTGAAGAAATCTTATCTGTTCAAGTTATTCGGGTAATCATATTATATGTAACTACACTATTCGTATTAAATCTATCTAAGAAGTAAGTTCTGACCGTACCTATATATTTATTATTTACCTACTTTCAAGTTTGTAGAAACAACTTGGTATGAATATCAGGTTCCGCAACTTAAAATCTGGTTTCGAGACGATGATTTCTTATGTCTAAGAATTTGAATCATGTGTTAGGAGAATCTATAACTTCGAATATTTTTTTTCTTTTCTCATTTCAGACTAGCAGCAATTTTTCCAGTGTTGTTGCTCTTGGAGAACGACATTTGTACTGCTTTCAAGACAATGGCTTGATGAAGTTCATGATTCGATTCGATTACATGCCTGTTTGCTTTCATGCTTACCTCATTGGATGGTATTATGGTACGTTTGTATGGAACTTCGATTACACTATTTTAACACTAATTTTGCAAGTTACTTAAAAAGTAATTTGCAAAAACAAAAAAGTAAAAACACATAATAATATCGATACATAACTTAGTATTAATACTCTACTATTTTAATAGATACTTAGTTACGTATCGGTATATTTATGTGTTTTAACTTTTTTAATTGTATAGATTTGTGGTTTGACTTTATTCCTGCCCATATAACAGCAGTGTTAACCGCTCCTTTCTTCTGGTTTGAAGGATGTGGTAAGGAAAGCATACTTATTCAAGTTAGGGGTTGTTACCCCTGCGACTGTAGCTACACCTCAGGTTGACGGTTGAAGGATACGTTCTTACATATCTGTGGCCAACTTTAGGGGGAACTTCGACTGTTATTGAGGGTAGATTGCAGATGTCTATGGTCGGCAGTGACCGTTTTAAAACGATACTTCCATTGCTACTTCTATATATATAAAAAAGTGAAAAAAATATTTATATATATATATACTTTAAAATTACCTAGGAATGCTGTCTGTTATCGAAGAAAAAAAAAGGAGAAAGAAAGAACAGCTTTGAAAGACAATCAATAACACCATTAACGTTAGTTAATAGAGCTATCCACCTGTATTTGAAAACATGTAAATGGTTATAGTTAACTTTGCATTACAGAACCAAGGGCAAGACTGCTTATCATGATAGCATCGGATGATTCAAAATTATTTGTCTACGAAGGTACGACACTTCTGTGGTCATGTGATCTACTAGACAGAGTGATAGCAGTATCGAGATGCTTTGTAAATTCCCTGCCAGGAGGTTTAGTTACCCTTTCCATCAAGGGAATTATAAACGTGTGTTATTTGGGTACGGAACCAGATTTGAAATCTTCTGCTGCGCCGATTAACGATGCGATGGACCCCCGGGAAGTGCAAGCAGAGTTGGAAGCGGTTGAAGAATCACTTCAAAATGTTTTGGACTCTAAAGAAGGTATTATAGATAAGAAAAAGCTTATAAGTGTTTGATTTTCAGTAGATATAGATAAATAGAGAAATAGATAAATAAATAGATTGATAGATAGTAGATGGATGCCTACATAGATTGTATGTATATTCTATATTGTATGATCAATTCAGTTAGTTAATATTTACTATTTAAATACCTACCACAAATTGTCGCCGTCGCCCAGGGTTGACTGGCAGAAAATGCCATTAGGCATTAAGTTCACCCTCGTAACCCTTAGTTTAAGGTGTTTCAAAAGTATTAATAAATAAATAGATCGATTTTAATATATTTTTATAATTCCAGACACTACTGACAATTTAACGAAAATAGACCAAATCATAAAAATAAAGACGGACGTTGGTAAACCGGTACAGAATCTCTTTTCAACGTCAATTGGAAATAGTGATCAAACTTTGCATTTGTTGATGTGCCCAGTTGTGGTGATGCTGACGTGCGAAGACTCTAAACTCGTACAAAATATCCAGATCACTTACGATTGCTCCCCTCCATTCGAATGTTCAGAACCAACTATATGCTTGGATAGCATAAATGGTACTGAAATAGTGGAAATCCAAGTGTTTTTGACCAGCGAGGCAGATGTATCGGACACGTGGATAAAAATCCTATTTACAATCATCGATAGTGCAGGAAAAATATACGTGCTCCCGCAAAAAGTGTTGTTACCGTTGAGCTTATATTTATCGCCAGTAACTGTAGATGCAGAGAGCAATGTCCAAATAAACTTGCTTGCAAATCATCCATGCGTTGACTTAATGGAGATATTTACAGGTGAGACACATATGAAAAAAATATTGTTGAAACATATACGCTGTCAAATTATATTTGTATAAGGTAAAATAAGTGTTCTAAAGTAGTCCATAACGCTTGGTATCAAGAAATTTAGAATTAAGGTCCTTTTTGGCAAGTATATTATTGTCTTACGACTTTTAAATAGTTAATCAGCTGTTAGGCGGCGTTGTACTAGAATGTCGACTATTTATAATATCTTCAAACATACTTTTTCTTCGTTATTACGCTCTTAGTAGATCGGTCGTGGTCATCAAAGGTGGTAGTGTGACTTATAATGTCTCGCCTTTCAATTTTAGGTAAACTTTAATTTATTTTTGTAGATTTTACAAACGAAGAATTATTAATAAACCGTGAGTCAGTGAAATCAGTAACATTTTTATACAGAACTACTAATCAAGTTGTTACTGTGAAAAATAATGGACAATGGTATTCAATCGAAGCAAGCGATTTTTCCGATATTTCACCATTACTAGATAATTTTATTACAAAATTAACAGAACATTATTTACATATGGGTACGAACAATTTTCGCCTCTCTTTTCAATTGAATGCGGAATTAATGAAGCAGATCATACATAAGTTCTTAAAGTGTATCGAAGTTCACGCCAAGGAAAGAATTACGTTACAAGCAAAGGAGGTAAATTAATATTTACGTATGTACATATATTTACATATTTAAGTATTCACAAAAAAAAGTCAATAATTCTACATACATTACAATAAGGTTGGTTATTTTAAGTAGGTGTCAAATTAAATTAGGAAATCACGTTTACAATAAAAATATTTAAAGGCAAAACGAAAGTCAAAGCATTATTAGTTCTAAGTACCGTCTGTAAATTAATCGAAAGCTTTCTAGTTTCTACACTGTAGTTCACTAGTTCTGTATAGTTCCACACTTGAATTCCCAGTACTGTCTTGTAGGTGCTCACTCAAAACAAGTTATATACTTTCAACAACAAGTTATATTGTTTTGAGTGTCACAACAACACATCACTCATAAATATAATAACTAAAAACTATTCGTGTCACTTACTTAAATAAATTCTAATATTTTAGAACGAACTTAGCGTATTACAGAGACAGTTTATGGTGATTCAGAAACGGCTATTGGTACAGTATGGCTCTCTACCGCCTGGCGACTGCGATCCTTTGGAGTTTCTTATGAGAGATACTCACGAACGTTTGCTTAAATCTGCTGAATACGTTATCGAGAGCAGAGAAAAAGTTTGTCGGTAATTATAAGTAATATTAACACAATTTAATGCTATTTCCAGATATTTTTATCTTACTTTAAGTAGAAAGTGGTAATGAAAACAGTATGTTAAAGTGTCGCCTATGTATAGCCATAGTTCGAAATTCACATCGTGATTCGAATTTGTAAACAGAAGCGGTCCGCATTTTTTTCTAATGGGACGTATTAGAAAACCTTACGGCCGTGCAGATTTCTGAAATAGTTTTTTGGCGGTATTTTTTCTTTTTTTATTTTGCCGTCAAAAGTCAGAAAATGCGGCCCGCCATTAACTCCACGTAGCCACTTTGTGGCGCGCGTTGCCAAAAGCTTGCCGACCACTGGTCTAGAAGATGCGTTGCAGCCTCCGATGACTCAGAATCCATATTAGTGTGGACATAATGTACATGGTTACGAAATTAAATGTGTACATTAACCTAATATTACCTAATGTGTAATTAAATTATAGCGAAATTGATATGTTGTATATAATCTTCAAATCACAAATGAATTTAGCCTTTCACAACGATTTTCGAAGAAAAGTATCATTTTCGAAATTACAGAAATTAAGATTTCTGATGATGTTTTTATATACTGTTAATGCACATAAATACAACATTTTCAGATTTACAAATTACTTTTTTTCTTATTTTACAGAGCTGGATGTACTTTGTCTGCAGTAGGTAACTTAGTCACATGCATACTGAAACATACCGTGTCTGAAGATTTTACCTTTAAACTCATAGAAGAGATGTTGTCCTTAGCCTCTTTATATGAACATTCTCAGGTGACAAATATTTATAAAGAAATTGAAACAAGTCGTTAGTTTTTACAGACCTTATTCATATTTAGAATATCGAACTTATCAACATTCTGAAATATATTTTATTTATTAAATTATTATGACACTACTTTTGTTTGAAAATATACTTATTATTTAATATTCTCAGGAATGGGAAGAAGCTGTAACTCAAGCTACGTCATATATACTTAATAATGTAATTAAGAAATCCGAAAAGGACAAAGAGAAATTAGCTACAATAACCGACCAAGATGTTCTGTCGCATATAAATCTCAAGAAATTTTTGAAGCAACTTCGAATTGTTCTTGAAAAGATTTTTACTTATGTTCCTGAAGATACGAACGATGCAAAGGATAAAGAAATAACAAGAATAGAGGAACTTGTTGCAGTTCTATAATTATTATTAATATATAATATGTAAGCCAACATACGATATATTGTGAGTTACAATTTTGTTACGTTATACGAATAATGCACTTACTTATAAACACCAATGTATTATTTAATAATAGCGAAGAGATATAAATTATTTACGCCGGTTCACACGTAGCTACAAAATATATTATTGTGAATTATACCAAGATTTGGAATAATATTCAGTATTTAAGTAATTATAACATTGTTATGTTGCATACGTAAACGAATAACCTTTGTCATTTTAACAAATCATTCGCGAAGGTCTTCATATGCATTTCGATACTTGATAATATCCATATAAAAATCGAAGTTATTCTATTACGGTATTGCGTTTTATAATTCACTTAACATACAATTTTCGACATATTTCTGAAGTTAAAATCAAATGAGTATCTTTTGCATGAGAGCGTGTATATCACACGAATGACGAGAATCATAAAAGCGGAAGCATAATAGTGAGCGCGCTGAAAAGGCAGTTCTGTTTGGTCAATACACTGCGTATAATGAGTGACCTTGTTGAACAAATTATGTATTATACGCATTTTAAGTAGTTAGATTTTTACACTTCATTGTACACACTTTAATTCGAAACGTCTAACGATAATTCAAATTAATATACACTATAGCTACATGTCCCGGGGTATTAGTATAAAAAATGTCCTTGCATGTCCTAGTCTGTGACGTGTAGCAACGAGTACAACGCGAGGTTGAAGTACAACAAGTGTACTAAGAGCAAAAACACTTTGTTTCGTCATTTCTTCTTAGCGTCCTTCAAGCCGGCGCCCGCGTTGAACTTGAAGAAGATGATATCGCCATCTTCCACCACGTAATTCCGACCTGAAATGAAAATATTTTTAATTTAACACAGCTTGAAACTAAAACTGAAATACAATATTGTTGTATACAACGTTATTGTTTCCTTTCACAAGTAGACCATCTCAGCCAGGATTGGTACCTATACCTTAGCAGAGAACGAAGTACTAAATTTAGAAACATGTTTGCCCATATCAATGGTTTAGAATAGAATTTCAACTGTTTAGAGAAAGAATGAATCGAGGAAGTACCTCATTTTGGTACAGACAAATAAGTAAAATGATATAATCTAACACAAAAATAAGCATACAAATATCATTAATTCACTTCTCGGTAAGCATAGAGTTTATAAAAACATTTTTTTAAAGTGATTGTAGTATAGACCACATTCCATTTAAGTTACTGACAGTTTTTATTGTTTTATTCTAATGACTACCTTGTTGCCGGTATTTGCCAGCGGCCTTGCAAGCTGCTTCCGTGCCCTCCTCTCTGAAGTCCTTGAAGTGCATGACTTCCGCCATGATGAAGCCCTTCTCGAAGTCCGTGTGGATCCTGCCAGCCGCTTGTGGCGCCTTCGTTCCTTTCTACAGATAAATTAACATTAATACTATAATTAAATAACGATTATTTTAACTCAAATAATGTAGTTTAATATCGAAAGCCAACAGTGTTAAGTAAAGTTATATTCTGGTTTGAAAAGTGTGGTAAGGGGGACAATTATTAAAAGGGTTCCAACAAAGACATCAGGGTAGCAACGCATCAGTGGCCAATCTCAGGTATGACTTTGGTCTTATCTGAAGTGGATTACAGATATCCACGAGCGGCGGCGCCCCTTACCATCAGATATTACATGCTCGTTTGTTATTTTTACATAACAAAAAATGTGTGTATAAATAAAGTGCAGTCGATATTGTGGCTTATCGTTGAGCAAGCAGGATGACATTAAAGATCTTTGGAAGGAAATAAATGTCAAGATTGACAAACGTGTGATTTAGTCTACATTGGACAGATTCTAATTTGGACAGATGTATAATAAAATATAATAAAAAAATAATAAAATCAAATAAAATATAATAAAAATACTATAACATATTAGACTATGATGTCCAAATTATCATCTGTCCAATGTCGACTAAACCAAACGTGTATATAAAGAGCAGATATAACAGTTGTGTGCCGTGCCCGTCGCATTTACTCAATACTTAAGTGATATAAATATTAAGTGACTATAATTCACCACTTACGCTTGACCTATTTGCAATACTTCAATGCAGCTCACTTATATAAATAAAGGAATAATTGCAAGTTGTAAATACATTTTTACCTGTATAGTCCATGCTTTAACTTCATCAGGGCCAGCAGTGAAGAAGTATTCCAGCTGTAGAGCTTTGTATCCTTGAACGATAATCTTGTCAAGAGCACTGAAAAAAAACACAATGTCATATTTTCGAATATACCTAAATTTTATGTTCGGTTTGCTAGTTGTAGGAACATACGGTAAGTGCTTTGATGATAATGAAAATAAATAGCTCTTAAAATTTTATTCGTTACATGTTTATAATTGATGTAACTGTTTCTTACAACACAAACATCTGAATGTTCTGGTGAGCAGTGTGCAAGGTTTGATAAGAAAGACGTGTTTGAGATGCCAACTTAATTAAGGGCAGACACACTTGTTTGGATTCAAATACTGACAAACTATATTTTCTATTGCTTTCAATCGTCCACATACACGGTTACTTTTATTTAACCGACTTCCAAAAAGGTGGAGATGCTCAATTCGACTGTATTTTTTTTACGCGAAAAATGTCAAAATATTTTTTTTTTTGCATTTTACCTGGGAACATTTTCTTTTATAAACGCCTCTCGTTCCTGGGGATCCATATCTAGCAGTTTACTTTCATATACACCAGAAAATGGAATCAGTGGCGCGCCAGGATCATTCTTGTCGATCCATTCCTTTAGTTTTGGTAACCTGGGAAGAAAAAAAGACTTGAGTATCAATACAGATAGAAATTATATGATATTAATTTATGTCAGCTTTCAAATCTTTGGGACTGGTTATACATTCGATACATCAGTATCGATTATTAATTATCAAATTAAGGTAGCTCTCATAGCTCTCAGAATTAGTAAGCTGAAGTTGCAATGGGCAGACCACATCGTTCGTAGGACAGACAACCGAAGAGTCCGTGAATGGAGACCAAGTACAGGACGGCCCCCGACCAGGTGGACTGATGGCCTGAAGAAGACGGCGGGCTTCCGCTGGATTCAGATGGCGCAGGACCGGTCGGAGTGGCGCAGGTTAGGGGAGGCCTATGTCCAGCAGTGGACTTTCAAGGGCTGATAGATGTATGGATGAAATTAAGATCCAAATTTTAGAAGAAGTAAATTATAAGCTACTATAGAATTGTATTTTATGAAGTATATGGTTAGTACAAAAAAGTTTGTATTCACAATACCTTACATAATTGTAATAAACAAACATTAGGCTAATGAAATAAAAATATGTTATACTTACCATTTGTTCTTTCTTCTGATATAATCTTTTTCCGATAGGTTTACAAGATATAAGGCTGGCTTTGATGTGAGGAAGAGGTACTTGTTCAAAACTTCAATCTGGAATATTAGAAATAACAAATACAAACAACTAACAAGAAGTAAACAACATACTGTAGTCCTAGATCGCAAATTATTAATTAATTCATTAATCGGTAATTATTTATTAACTCATTAATTGTCAATACAATATGGTCAGGTGGTTATATTTGAAAATATTGAAGGATACTTTAAGGTACAATAAAGTTACTAACATCTGCAGCACTCCAATCACCAAAACGAATGTGTTTCTTCTCATCAACAAGAACTGTCTTTATCTTCATCAAAGAATCCTGTAAACGAAATCAATTTATACTTTAAGATAAGTTTTTGAGGACAAACTTTTTAGTAAAGTCATGTTTGTTTTTTGTCTTCTTCTGAGAAAACAGTTTCATTTGATATTCGTATCATGGGGGAGCATAAAAATAATTCTGTCGCCATCTTGGACTGTCAGCCATATTGAATTTAGAAGAACGTCACTAAGCCAATGCATTGCTTAAATAAATTTAGTTGCGCACATTTGCGAACTGTGTTATTTTATTAGTATGTAGGGGTCAAATCTTTCGTTTCGGGTTAAAGTTTAAGTTTCGAATTATTCGAAGACTACATATATATATTACTCCATAAACGCTTTCTACACTCATAGCCTCTTGCTGGAACAAGTCGGTCGGATCTTCGACTAAAGTGTATAGGTTTAAAGAGGGTGATAAGGGGTAAAGGAGAAATACTTTTTTTCGAGGCGGAAACCTTCAAAAGGTACCAGACGCCGTGGGAGCGGCGCCAGGTTATGTGGGTTTTTTACCGCACTAACCCCCCCCCCNNNNCCCCCCCCCCCGGTAGCTGTCCTCGACGCTACAAGAAGGACTCCGGGATCTCCAAAGGAACACAACCGGAGTCCTCTGATCGCGTTGCCCCATCGGGCTCCACCCAGGTGAGCGGCTGGGCTCACAGCACCAACTCGTTTTTACGACAGTATGCGACACATATCGTCGTTCTTCCCGGGGCCGGAGGGAGAAATACTTATAGGTATTATTAGCAATGTAATAGCAACGCATGTGGGGCCGTATTAAGAAATCCTATTTGGGGTTGATTACAGGTGACCGTTGGCGGCAGTTATCACATTTGATGTACCTTACCATCGTTTGCTATTCCATAAATTTAAAAAAGCGTATAAATAATTTATAAATAAGATGTCTATCAATTCCCGATTCACCTATGTCATCCAGTACCGATTATCACTATACCTTTATGTTTACAGGCTACACAATACTTATA
>MOOZ01000060.1:1313063-1324386 GCA_002930495.1 Cecropterus lyciades | reverse complement strand
TGGACACGGCGCCGGTGAATTAATCTGCAACAGCTAGTCCCGCGCTGTTATCAGAGCAACGCCGCGGGGCGCGATTATGTCATCAAGTCCCGGATATCGATGCAGATGATAGCTCGAAATAAACGTCGCTCTAGGCTTCCAATGTCCAGTCTTCTCCAATGACATGGTTATGAAAAAGTTTTTTTTTTTTTATATCAGTTTCCAAGTTCAGTAGGTAGGTAATATTTTTAAAATAAAGGAGCAGCAAACGATCATGCAACCTACCTGGTGGTGTTGTCCATGGATATTACCTGGTGGTGTTGTCCATGGATATTTATCAATCCTAGATAAGATTAGTTTTACCAACGTTGGTTACAGACGCGTTGCTATCCTTGGAGATTAATTAGAACCAATGACAAGTATGTAGTCATTGTCATTGACTCGTTAAGAGTCGGAAAGCTTCGCTTCGCGTAAAGTCATGATTTGCATGATAAGATATCCAGGTAAGGAAACGAGTGATCACTAATTTCTAATACGCCTCTGACTCCGTATGTACCTATATAAATAAATGTTATGGTAGAACATATATATGTACCGATACATACCTATCTATATAAATATGTGTGCTGGAAAATCGTTTAAACTTTATAAGTTTTTTTATATAATATGGATAGTAGCAAACGAGCATGCAGCCGGCCTGATGATAAGTGGCTACTGCCGCCAATGGACATCTGTAATCAACACTAGGTAAGTTCAAATCTCACCTATGATTAGCCACAGATGCGTTGCTACCCCTGAGGACTATATATGCGTAACTACCCCTGATGGAATGCCTCGGAAAAGTATGCCTCCCTTACCACACCCTTCAGACCAGAACACAACAGCGCATAACACTGTTGTTATGAGGCAGAAATAGGTGTGGTGGTGGTGCTTCCGGAATCGAACCACAAAGAGTTCTACTACCTTCAAAAGTGTTATCTGGACTAATACATTACTCCCAATTCTCTTCAGCCGAGGTTTATAGGTGGGTAACTAAGTATACCTACTATAACGTTTTATGCACATTACTAATAATTGTTATGCTAGTTGACAATTATTTTTAAACACATATTTATATATTTTTTTAATATATACCCACCTAAGAGCGAGAATCTATGTAGGTCCTTTAGCATAAATAATTATTGAATAATTACACCATCACAAAATGAAATAAATATTCAGTCTCTATTGCACTACCAAGTAAAAACTATGAATACACTAAAACACAATATTAAATTAATTGAGACCTATTTAGTATTTAAAATTCATACGACTGCCTACAATTGTCACAACAGTGCTATTTTGTGCATCAAAAATGCACGGGACGTTCGGAATAGGTATATAATTATCAGCGGTTCTCAACTATGTGATGGTGCAGTGGGTATCTACTTTTACGGTTAAAAATAGAAAAAAAAAACAAATGTACAACATTATAATTCTTATCTCAACATTATCTCTCTATCAAAACAATCTCTTATCTCAACATTATCTCTCTATCAAAACAATCTCTTATCTCAACATTATCTCTCTATCAAAACAAAATGAATGAAGATGCGAACTCAAGTAGTTTGTTTGATTACGATTTACGTCGTTACTAAGCCACAATATATTTAAGTGTCCAAAGAAGTGAACATTGATGCATATCAATATGTATTATTATTTATAAGATAGAAGTTGCAAACAGTTCCTACAGCATGCCGTCTATCTAGTGGTAACTGATAGTAAGTGGTCACTGCCGCCCATGTAGGTACATTTATAAGTAACTTTATATAAAACTTGGGTTCTATGTAAAGTCATTCACAGATGCGTTGCGTCGAGGAATATGACGATCGGTTCTTATAAAGTGAGCGGTTAACCACACCCGCCAACGAAATACAACAACTTTTTCACGTTAAAACTTGTCGTGGCGGTGGTAACTTGACTGTCGGACCTGACTTATTCTACTTACAGCTTGGTAAATTAAATTTGGTAAACTATAAGTTAAGATACATTATACTTTTATGTAGCATTCATACCAGGTATTTACTGTAAAATTTAAACTTATTTAACTTAAAAGTTTAATAAGTTTAAATTTTAGCATAAGTGTTAAGAGTTTAAAAATACATCCAGCTAAATTTATGTAAAACCGGTATTAACAATTAACAATAAGAATTAAACTACTTCAGTTTAGTTCTTATTGTAAGTACATTTTATTGTAAGTACTAACATAAACATTTAAATACTAACAATGATTTTTTTTGTAATTCTGCAATTAAATAAAAGTTTTTTTATTTTATTTATTTATATTTACTCTAATCATCAATTCTAAGCATAAAACATAGTTTTATAAACAATTTGGAAATATTATAAAAATGATAAGACCTTATCACTTTATCAGTTAACGAAGTATCAATATGAGACCTATTAACTATCAATATTATGTGCCTACAATACCTACAATATCTATGTGCCTTTGAAATTGGATATTAGCAGAGTCTACAAGATTTTTATAACATCACTATTCCCGCGCTTTCACTCAATTGGATCATGTTTACTACAATAAAAAGCTATAGACTAATACGGGCCATATTAAATCTCATCTCAATCAGATAAGAGTTACAATCATTCATCTATTTTCATCTTTATAGTAGTAATTATAACATCATGTATAGGAAGAAGAATTGTCGGTACACTCTCTTCCTGTATGGGTGTAGAGTTGAAAAACATGGTGAGATCAACAATACGGGAACAGAAGTGTTTTGTGGGCTTGAGGTTGAGTATATCAGCCTTAATCGCTCTAGATTTTCCAAGTAGAAAGTAGTAGCTGCAGTTTTATTGGTGTAACTGGTATTTTATATGCATAATAGGCAAGTCCAAGATTATAGGGGCGCTATTTGCTATGATACTAGTGTTTCCGTGCGACTGGTAACGGGGACACATTAACAAAAGATGCAGTTTTATTGTAGCTTATGCTGCTATATTATTTTCCATGGAAATCACAAAGGAACGGTCTTTATACACGTTTCACTGTATTCTTTATTACAGACTGCACGGTATTGTCCCGCGTACTTCGTTGGGAAATTGTCCACCTTCTATTAACCTACTTCGTCGGAAACAATTTGTTGTTATCTATTATTTCTTTTAAGTATCGACTGACTCATTTATTTCTCTCTTTGGCATTAAAAACTAGTAGGCACCTGCCTAAACAGTGAGAAATATTAAGTAATCACTACAAAACAGTCGAAATCGAAACCGAGTTGAAATTGATTTACGATATATTAAGTATTCCTACCAAAAGTTTACAAAATATATCGTACGTTCATATTAATTATTCATTAGATAATATTCAGAGGTAAAAAGGTTTAATGGGAAATAATCGAATCAAACAGATTTTAATAATTGAATATGCATATAAAAAGTTATTTAATAAATAGCTGCTGAAAGTAAAAATACATCAATTTAGTGAGTACATAGATATATTATTCTACGACTAACCAATTCGTTGCTACATGTACGAGTAGGTACACAGTTGATAAAAGCATAAACATACATACAAGCTATTCAACAATTTGCATATTAACAATGAATAATTATAGGCCATATAAACTAAACATGGCTATAACCATATTTAATGACTTGAATCGTACAATAAACGTAATAAATATATTTAAAATGCAATAACGTAGGACGTAGGACGACGGGATTCAACGAATCCCTTTTTTCGATAATTACAAGTTACAAGAGACCGCATCAAAATAAATGCGACATAAAACTCTATTTTATTGCTCTAAATTGACATAAATTTGACGAAAATTGTAATATAATTAACATATTTCTCAAATCGTCCCTTTTGACGACACGAACGATTATATTATTATCTATTAATGTGGATAGTGCTATTAATCTGCCGTACACAATTTGATGGCTCCTTCTTTATGGGTGGAATCAATGACATTTATAAGTATTAAAAAAGAGGGTAGGATTTAATCTTACAATCATAATAATTTTAGAAGTGGTAGAACTCTTTGTGGTTCGACTCCGGAAGCACCACCGCCACATCTATTTCTGCCTAATAACTGCAGTGTTATGCGCTGCTGTGTTCTGGCTTAAAGGGTGTGGTAAGGGAGACATACTTTTTCGAGGCATTCCATTTTAGTCCTCAGGGGTAGCAACGTATCTGTGACTTACCTTAGGTGAGAATTTTTATCTTACCTAGGGTCTAGGGTCGATTACAGGTGTCCATGCTCGTTTGCAAGTACCATACTTTAAAAAAAAATCTTATAATAATAGTAGGTATGTATAAATGTACCTAGGTATGTATCAGGGATATTATGCATATGAAATTTCGGATCTGGATACGGATATGATATAGGAATTATATAATATCGGTTTCAGATACGGTTTATGTAATTATTTCGGATTATCCGTTTGTTACGGTTAGTTTCGGTTACGGATATCATATTTTTAGAGGAATTTAAAAACATAAAATAAGTACAAATACTAATAATTTGGATTATATCTATGCTATCAGTTGCTATAAAAATCAGTCATAGCAGTTATTATTATAGTTACCTAATTTTGATTGTTATTTACTAAAACTAAAAAAAAACATGTTTAAAAATATATCCCAAATTATCCGAAACTTCTATATCGGATACGGATTCGGATATTTTTTATTTCATAACATCCCTGGTATGTATGAGTGTTGGTATATTTTATAAGAAACATTATTGATCAACTTCAATAAGGTCTAAAAAGATATAATTATATTGTTATTTTATAATTATTTTTACAGCTTGTTAAATTAGGTGCATCTGATTTTAAAAGATTTTCAAAAATGCATTGCGTTTTAAACACTGCGCTAAATAGGTACTATCGCATAATCCTTGTGCTAATAATTAAATAATTCTCGTTGATTATGTTATGAAATTTTATCCTTACCTATTTCTAGCATGCGCAGATTTTGCATTCGATGATGATGATGATCGAGGGTGGGTGTGGTGTAGTTGTACTTTTATATGAGACGACCATCTTATTCCTCGGGAGTAGCAACGCATTTGTGATTGACTACGGACAGAACCTCTGTTCGAAATGAAGTTATTGTCACATGTCCATGGGCGGCAGTGACCACTTGCACTGCGTGCTCCTTTGCTACTTAAAAATTTAATATAAAAAAGAACATTATCTATTAAAGTAAACGTATAGTCATGTCAAATCCATCCCAGGTAAATTTTTTTCGTAACAGTTAAAAATATTATTTGTTAAAATGTAATGAAATCTTCCTAAGGTTAACAAACAGTGCTTTTGCGACCTATGTTATCAAAACGGCATTTGTTTTCAGCATGATATCGTTGTTTTGCCATATGAATAGGCGTTGGACACGCTCACAGCCCAGCATCATCTTCCGTGGACAGCAATCTTGTATGTTAATAGATAATTCTGTCAAACTTTTACATACTTTTTTAAGTTTAGAACTAGAATCAAACACTGACATAATCCTGAAATAAGTCTCTCGTTTCACACGTCATCCTCTGTACTCATTGTTGTTTTAGTTTACAAATCAATTATGTTCAGTAACTAGTAGTTTAAGTGGTGGCTTTAAGGTGGTCGAACTCTTTGTGGTTTGACTCCAGAAGCACCACTGCCATACCAATTTCTGCCCAATACCAGCAGTGTTAAGCGTTGCTATGTTCTTGTCTGAAGGGGGTGGTATGGAAGACATATTTATCCGAGGCGTTCCAACTTAGTTCTCAGGAGTAGCAACGCTTCTGTGGCCAGCCTCAGGTAAGACTCTAATCTTATCTGGGGTTGATTACAAATGTTCATGGGCGGCAGGAGCTACTTACCTACTATAGGATAGACTGTTTGCTCGTTTGCTACTCCAAGATTATAAAAAAAAGAATTAGAAACGTAGGTATTGGGATGATGATGAGACGTGGGATTTTACATATTATTATTAACTTTCATCTGTAGAGATTAGCATGTAGTAAGTAGTATTTACGTTTATTGTTTAATAACCTTTTGAAAATTTATTATTTTTATATAGGGATAGGATTAGAATAGGGCTACGGTATGCCCTGCCTGTCGTAAGAGGCGACCAAAAGGGGCTTCCGGGGTTGCGGGCGCCAAGAGTGGGAACTCGAACCGTCCAGTCAGGCGACCCCAAGAAGGACGGCATGCGGTATGTGTGGTCGCATATTGTCGTAAAGACCAGACGGTGTAGCCCAATGGGTGCAACGCGCTCAGAGGATTCCGGTTGCGTTCCTTTGGAGATCCCGGAGTCTTCTTCGCAGCGCCGAGAGCGGCCATCAAGGGGTTTTAGTGCGGTAAAAATCGGCGTCGCTCCCACGGCGTGAGGTACCTTTTGAAGGTTTCCCCCTCGAATACAAAAAAAAAGATATTGGGATGATAATGATGAGTGATTTTTATGTTACATATTATTATTTATTTTCATCTGTAGAGATTAGGATGTAGTAGTTAGTATTAATGTGTATTGTTTAATAACCTTTTCAAAATTTATTACTTACATATAAAGTATTAAAATTTTACGTTCACTACCGTCGTCGATTACCGTGAACATCGTATTAAGTCGTATTAAAACGTAATCCGGGTTAAAGGTGTGGACGGGAGATCAGATTTATTACATTATATATATAAGAAATTTATTTTCTTACATTATTTATTGAATAATGTTAACTCACACCATATAACAAAAAAGCACTTGGTTACTGTAGCTAAATGTAAGTATAGCCATCGAACCTGCTAGTAGAACAGTTTACCTCTTACCACAAATTTCAATTACAATTTGGCACTTGAAAATCTGATAATGATAATAATCATGATCTTGACAATTCTTATTTGCGTCGGTATATCTTTTCCATATGGATTCCTTTTCAATTTCAAAAGTTGCTGATTCAGTTTACTGATAAGATCATTTATTGTTTCTTCAGGTAATTAAAGCTGGTGTACAGCTGGTCCAATTTTATAGAAATCTGAGTGATTGTGTTATCAATCCATTGCATTGACGACATATGTGCGTCAAGTATCCGGCCGATTTGAACAATTGGATTATTGATGTCTTGACTTCTATTTGTCTCGTTAATATAGCCAATTACTTCCTTTAAGTCTTCAGACATCTGCCTAATTTGAGTTTCTAAGTTCTCGGCTAGGAAGTACATTTTTTCTCTTTCACAATTCCAGGTTTTATCCTCTGGTTCGTCTAGTAACTTCTCCATCGGAGCCAGTAACTCTTCCAGCGCCTTCTGTTCGGCCAACAAGAAGTTTAGTTCATATTCAAAATGTCTTTGCTCATCCTCAGCTCCCACAATAGCATTGTTTAGTTGTTCTATTTTCTCCCTGTTGGTAAAGAGCTGCTGGTCCCGAGCGTTGAGCTGCATGACTTGGTCGAAGAAGATCAGTTCCTGTTCCTCAAGCTGCTTAGACCATCTGTGGATGTTTTCCCCCAAATCATCGAATGACATTGATGTTATCACTCGAGTCGAGGTGGCGGCCGTAGTAATAGTAGAACTATTATTTGGTTTAATCGGTACATTTTTTTCCATCTGAGTCTGTAGTACCGAAATGTATTTTACAATTTTCCTTCCAATAAGTTCCTAAAATGACATAAGTTACATGACATTGCAGGAGAATGTCATTGAAAAATGATTAAGTTATGCAGGAATGCGCACTTTTTCAATTTTAATTTTTAGAGACTTCAAAACTTAAATTATTAACTGATTGGTGTATAATTGACTGCGTAAAAAAATTTAATCATTGATTTTAAAAATATCCTGACAATCTGAAAGTAAATCGTAATCGTTGAAATTTTATAGGTGTCTTGCCTCCAATCAACTTTTTCAACTATTTCCAAAGATCGAAAGCACACACCTTTTAAACATATCTTATATACAGACATAATCAGATATATATACGTCCTATTACATATAGATACGTATATATACTTACTCCATATCATCCAATGAACGTCAAATGCATCTGTATACATGACTTAAAGTTTAAATTAATGGTCTAATAAAGTAGTTTTCTATTCATTTGTTATTTACTTTACGTTTTTAATTACTAAATATCATTAAATATTTTGGAATTACTTTTATTGTTAATCAACAATTACTAATATTTAAATAATTCAACGTTAGTTTATCCACTAATCACTTGGTTATTTGTTATGCTATTCCCTGCAAGATGGCGCAGTCAGCAGTATTCTTAGTTTTTAATATTTTTAATAGATGGCGTTGCGAACATTTAAACATTCTGAACAACGGACGAAAATTATAGTATCTACTAACTTAAGTAAGAAATACGAAAATTGTAACGCTTTCATTTATTTTTAAATTTATTAGCTAGGTTGCCAAGTAGATATCATGTTTGAAAACAGATAAATGAATGAAATGGTTATAGTTGTTAATAGAAAAAAAACAATTTTATCACTAACATAACAACTATGTTAGTGATAAAATTGTTTTTTTTTTCTTGTAATAGAAATATTTGTATTCATAATACGTAAAGTGACTGTTCTTTAATTAGGTACATTAATAATATAATTATTCGCTTTTCTTTACAAACACCGTGTACAAAATTTGCACAGTGCTCATTACAGTAGGTGTGTATTAATTAGTAAGTTTCTTACAAACAGTGTACAATGGGCCCCTTACATTTATCGCAGATGGTAATAAGCTCCCATCGCTACCGACTCCGCCTACAACGAACACTGTTCCCTATATTGTACTGAAGCGGAACTTAATTGTGGTGCGACATGCAACGGCTGATGGTGACTGATGACAGGAATCGAAGGAATAATAAATTAAAAAGATACCCAACATTACAAACGACATACCTATATACAATCAAAACGTTATAGATATATAAAAACATTTTGTTTTGCATTGACTAAATGTAAAACTCTACTTAGAATCATTTAGGTGTTCATTTCGTTTATTTATAGATGAATATGAATTATTCATACAAATCAATTATCATTCTTTATGAGAGGTTGTACCATTCACATAACTACACACACTACAAGCACTTCTTTTATCGTTAATGACCTGGAAGTTCGTTCCAACTTAGCCTTCAGTAGTAGCAATGCAGCTAGCCCAGCTGCATTAACGTAAGACTAATCTTATCAGGGATTTATTGCAGGTGTCCACAGGCGGTAGTTGCCACCTTCCATCAACAGGACTGCATACTTCTACATTAAAAAAATGCAAATGAATGATGATGTCAAAAATATTTTTAAATATAAAAAAGAAAAAAAAAACTTTTATAAAGATCATTTTACACAAAGAATTTTAGCACGCGCCAGCAGCTGTAGTGACGCAGGTAACGGCAGGGCGGATAGGGCGGTGAGGGCGGCGTAGAACCGCCTTGACGATTGTTGGTTACCGAAATAGAAACAGAATATGTAACACTGTCTATAATTTTAGTAAAGCATAATGTAAATACAATTATTATACGTAGGTTGAACAATAATTTAAACAACTTGGTTCTTAAAACGATTAAATTATTTAATAAATTAGCGATATCTATTTGCTTTTTCGTTGAACAGTGATAACCCGGATTGAAACTCGGCCTTTCAATCGAAGGTCTAAGGTTCGAATCCACGAGGCACGAGCACGATTATTCTAAAATGATGTCCTTAGTAGAATTTAATTATCATTGCTTTACGGTGAAGGCAAACATCGTGAGGAAACCTGCACACCTGAGAGTTCTCTAAAAAAAAGAGTTTCATAGGTGAGTGAAATCTATCAATTTGCATTTGGCTAGCGCGCTGAACTATGGCCTAAAACTCTCATTCCGAGAGAAGATCCGTGCCCAGCAGTGGGACAACAATGGTTTGACGACAATCTGCTACTTTGCGGCGGTGAAGGTGAACAAAATATGTTTTAAATTCTATACACGAGATCATCATCAAACCATGGTGGAGAATTGAAGTGTTCTCTTAGAATGAGAAGGGATATAGTCCGCTCCGTTGGTTAGTCAAACCAACCTAAAGGTGAAACTAATTCATGATTTGAAAGCTGATGCAACAAAACAACTTGCGGCTTTATCTATCTTATGGCACATATAAAATACTGACAGTGTCTAGGTTTCAGCAGAACGAATAAACGGCTGTTGTAAGGTATCTGCAACCACTTTTAAATAAAACACCAATTCTATTGGGGATTAACGATTTTCAGTGGCCTTTATGATGATTGTTATTTTAAATTTATAAAATAAAAGCGCGGTGACTACAGGTAAGTTCCCTTTATCTGCAGATGTCCATAAATGTACTTCTGTGTGAGATCAACCGGAGACGTTCAGCAATGCAGTTCAAGATGTGATTATTGAAATAACTCTCGTCATAAAACAAGATATGGTTACGTGGTGTTGCCTGGAAGATCGGCAGCTGCATGGGCGGTGAGGGCGGCGCAGGCCCGCCTCGCCGATTGTTGAACCTCCAACACACGAACAAAACACCCTATAAAGTAATTTCGTTATGCTTTTTATTCTTAACGGCTTCCAGAATTATGCGTTTTAAGAAGATTTTAGGTAATTAACAACACATTTTAAGGATAATACAGTGAGTACATGTTTTTGGTTTATTTTAACAAATTTTGTGTGATTAAAATTATTTTCCCTTTCTTTGAAGTGAGTAGCTTACAATGTAGAGTTTGGTAATTGGACTACGTGTAAAGGCTTTAAAAATGTAGGATCTGTCAATACTAAGCATTGTTTTAACAGACTTGCATACCTAATACCTACTTTACATAACCAGAGAATCTATGGTACAGACTTCTAGAAAAAAATGGTAGTTAAAAGGTAAAGTAACAGCTTCCACGTCTTGATTTTTTTGTTCTTGTTCCATTTTATTCTTCCGGCATCGTAAATATAAGATAATTTTAATATGTTAATTTGCACTACTATAACGTGATTATAGTTAATAAAATTATAGAAATCATTGTACATACCTACATAGTAATTTATAACAAAGCGGTTCCTGTCACGGAATGTTATAAATTACTATGTAACTTCTTACTAGAGCGATAAGTTTAGATTCGTTTGAAATATAGGAAATATCAGTAAAGCTTAACTATATTTATCAACTGTTGATTTTAAAGTATTGTCAATATTCTTCAGTGTCAAATTGTTTTAATTTTGCGTTAGTGTTGTCTGATGGAATATAAGCCTACAAGGCTTATATCCCATCAGGATTGTTTGTTTCGTAGATACGTTTGGAAAATACACATTTGAAGGTGGTAGAACTCGTTGTGGTTCGACTCCGGAAGCACCACCGCCACACCTATTACTGCCTAATAACAGCAGTGTA
>MOOZ01000060.1:1281746-1296757 GCA_002930495.1 Cecropterus lyciades | reverse complement strand
ACACCGAAAGAATTTTTCAAATCGGACCAGTAGTTCCTGAGATTAGCGCGTTCAAACAAACAAACAAACAAACTCTTCAGCTTTATATATTAGTATAGATATCTGTTCTTAAATCATACCCTAGCATTGCCTCGATAATTAGGAATTTCAGCAGTGTTGCACGTGATTCAATAATTAAGTATAATCTAAAAATGAACTTATTGCGTTATTAAAACTATTTTCTTTAAGATTTTTATTTAAATATTTATGTTGATTGAATATAAATAACTTCTAGAACTGATCAAATGTCTTTGCTGCTTCACTAAAATGATAACAGTCCGAATAATGTCAACTTCATGCACAATTGGTAATCCATGTCCCACAATGAAGTTTTCACTTACCCTTGCACTTCACCATCTGCATCGTGGAATCGTGTATTTGTTATAGTTCATTCAATTTAAGCGCTTATTGGAACCTTCGGCTTTGGCTGAAACTTCGGCCTATTTTGGCCGAAGTCGAAGTTTTTGCTGAAGGTGGTTTTTTTGGAAAGTGGCCGAAGCCGAAGCTGATACTTCGGTCGGATACTAGTATAAATCAAGCAAGGTTTCATAGGTAGCATAGGTTGTGTATTGTGTGTTACTAAGTTTTTATGGCGAACATAAATCCAAATACCGAAACAAATTGTCATACTGTTTCAACTGTTGACGACCCACGTGGCGGAGCGGTCACCATACCGGTCTGATACGCAGTGGGCCCCAGGTTCGATCCCCGGCAAGACAGAAATGTGAATGATGAGTTTAGATTTCTGTTCTGGGTCTGGGTGTTGTGTATTCGTCTTTGTGTGTCCATGGCACCCACGACACAGGACAAAATCCTAGTGTGGGGCTATGAGTGTAGGCAATTATTTATTATTATTCAATTGATGGATTGTGTGATATCTGCAGGAAAAAAATATTTTTTCTTACCTGCAGTTTTTTATTCTTATGATAGACTAGATATGCCTAGCGGTTTCTTGTTAAAAATTGTGTTACTTTAAAATTGTAATAAATTTTGATGAAGCAGTTGGATAGAATGAAAATGTTACCTCATGATATGGACTATAAATATAGTATTACCTTTTTTAGTCCTCAATTTTTTTTGTTTTGAATACATAAACCATATAGGATATACGATGTACACACGGAACTTTAATTTTTATTATATGTATGGATGTTGTTGTATGTGGTGTTGGAGTTGAAAATGGAGAAATATGTTTCTTCCGCATCAAATTTTGTTCATTTCATTAATAAATTGAGATTGCAGGTCCATTTTATAGATACCTAAATCATCAATCAAGAGTACCTAATTTCTCATTGAATTCTAGTATTGAACAGGATTACAGCGTGTACGTACTAGATTACCTGAAGTAAATTAAAAGTTCTTGGTTTGCCGTAAATTATAGATTAAATTTTTCAAAACTATAGGATTCCGTTATTTGTAGGATTTTATTATGTCGTTTTGGAAAACATTATTTCGGAAAATAAAGTGTGTATACGTAGGACTGTATTTGTGTTTTGTTCTTTCCTAATTTTTGAGATTTTTCATTTTCATTAGGGTATAAAATAAAAAATAAAAAAATCCACTCGGAAAAAATATATTCATCAATTTTTATAAAATCAATATCAGGCATTTTTAATCGCACATTTTGTACAAGTATCATAGACGTTTAGTTAAAATTATAACTTCCAAGCTAACGAAATAGCACAACTATCTAGATTAAGTAATTCTTATTCTTTGTCATTGACATTTACAAACCACGGTCAGATTCGGAGTAATTGGTCTCACTTAGATTACTACAAATTTAGGAACCAGAAACATTTGAAGTCAATTCCTTTGGCTTTTCCTAGACATGTATCATTATTTTTATTTAAATTTAAACAGGGTGCCAAAACATGATACAATTTCATTAAATTTAATAACAGTTGCCTATATTTGAGAATTTATGTAAGACCCATTAGTAAAGTCAGTATCATATCAATAAACCAATGTAAAATTTTAGAATAAAACAGATTTTAGTTATTAAAAACTCAGCCTGAATTCATTGTCATCAACATTAGTATATAACCAATCATGTTCCTTTTAAAAAAGTTTACAACGTGCAACATTACTTAAAAGATAGAAATAGAAAGTTAACTAATATTTAATATTTGCTTCTCTACGTAGAACCCTGGTTTGTTTAGGATTTTACAATAAAAAGGTGAAATAAATATAATATGCAATATTTTAGAGACCTTCTGAGGTAATTATACAAATAACAAAATAAATTACAAACTGTGATTTTGGACTAAGGGAGTGATTCTACTTACACTAAACCATACAATTTCTAGCTATAATATTAATAGACAATATTTATTAGATCTATACTGTACACTTTCAAATGTCTCACAACAATTAGTTACACCACGCGTTTTGCACTGCAGCATTGCGCTGCTCAGTTTTAATTACACAATCACATACTATACACTGTTTTGATATGTGCTATATACAGAAGGCGGTGGCGGGCGCGGCGAGCGGTATCACAGGAGCGAGGCGTGGTGCGGCACGGGCAGCGCCGCGCACCCCCGTCACACCAGGTTGTTCGGCTTCACGTCTAGCGGGTGCTCTGGCGACCGACCGCCCGCGCCGCCCTCGCCTTGACTGTTTTCCTCTGAATCTGAACACGACTCCGAGCTACCTTTCTTTCCTCCGTTGTGCGTCTTTACATGCTTCGCTAGGTGGTCCGAGCGCATGAACCGCTTGTTGCACACCGGACACGCGAACCTCTTCTCGCCAGTGTGGGTGCGAAGGTGTCGTTGTAGCTCATCGGAGCGAGTGAATCTCTTACCGCAGAATAGCCAATTGCACACGAATGGTCTCTCTCCCGTGTGCCAGCGTAAATGAGCTTTCAAATGCGAAGTTTTTCCATACACTTTGCCGCACCCAGGAATGTGACAACTGTGTATATTCTTTTTACGTAAGTGAGCTCCTGCAGGGCCGAGCCTCTCGGCTTCCTGGCAGTTCGGACAATCACAAGTAGCACGGCCGGCGTAGCGTCTTTGGGATCTGGGAGAGGGTGCCTGCGCGGGTGGAGCCGGTGAACCAGGTCCATGCAGGCCAAACGATCCCTGTGTCGGTAGAACCGATTTATAAGCATCTTGAAGTAGGTGGGGAGCGGGTGGAAGTAAATGGGCACCTCCCGACAATGAGTGTGTGAGTTGGGAGTAGTCTTGACCTGCGTAGTTAGCCATTTGACCTCCGACATCTAGCCATCCGCTATGTACATCCCACCAAGTGCTACCGACGGCGCCTACTCCCCCCATTTCTGCGGCCTTCAGTGCTCCACTACCACCACCACCTCCAACATTAAATGGCCAGGATTCATACGGGTGCCTCGAATACATGGAACCGAGACTCGCACTCGATTCACTTTTACCGAGGAGCTGATCGCCTGACGACGGAAAGTAGAGGTCGTTGCCGTAGGAGGGAGCCGCGGCACATGAAGTGGGCGCCCGCGCGTACGGCGCGCAAGCCGGCGGCTGTGAGCGCGGGGCAACTCCAGCGCCGGGCGGAGAATGGGCACCGGGGCTCTTCTTCCACGGGTGGAACCCCTTGCCTACGGCTGCGTCAGCCAGCGGAGGCGGAGATTTACTCGACAGCTTGTTGCACTGTGCCGCCAGCATCGCCAGAGGCGTGCCGCGTAAGCTCGGGTGTTCCTGGAAAGATGAACAATGAATAATTAATTACTTTGAATGACCACGGGGATTATATTATTCGGGTTTAATTAACCGAGCACTCTTAGCCGTGAGAATCGGTCCGCATGTCGGCTCTGATTTATCGGCTAATTTATATGGGAACTAATGCCGCCGTGGCCGGTTTCGAGGATGGCCCGGAGCGCTAAAAACAATATAAATAAATTACAAGAAGCTTATGGTTATTGTATTTACAATTAGGACGGATGCGGTGACAGCTTCCAATCGCTACTGGCCAACGCCGCGGGATGTCGGCATGAATAAATGTTGCGTGTTTAGTCAAACCTTTCGTAGAGATTCAGATTTATTGCTAAGTATCTTACTAACTCCAAACATGCATTATTCGATACATCGATACCTAGTTATGGTAAGAGTACCCTCTTGCAGAACTTGATAGAATTATTCAAGTTTAAAAGTTAAAGCTACGCTGCTACATTATGTTACATTTTGGTTCTTACTACCTATAGCATCAGTAAACCTTAATAACCTTCCACCTTAAATTATGAGTTCAATTTAGCCCTCAGGGTAGGAACGATTCCCTTATAAACTTCAAGAAAATTTGTAGGTAGACTGCCAGTTCTAGTTGCGTTAGTAGTAGACATACATGGACAGTGACTACTCAAAAAGAAACGTTAGCTGCTTTCATCAGATAAAAAGCTTCATCAGTTGGACTCAGTTCTTATATAACCCTGTTAGTTGTTTTTTGACCGACAAATAAAGGTGACCGGAGAAGGTACATCCGGCCGGATATTTCACCCCAATGTGAGACAAAGGTTGGGTAAAAAAGTTTCATTGTACAATAATATAATCAGGGGATCAGGAGACAGTGGGTCGGGACGAGGGGTGCGGCCACGCCCATTACATTGTGATTGGCGCAGCTGTCGGAAACCTTTCCGAATAACACTCAGGTTAAATCTACGATAAAGCTGTCGAGCTAGAAGCTTGAACCATTAACTTTATTGTGACGTCATTAAAATTGTTGAACAATAAAAGTAGTACGTTCCTCGTTCATTGCTCTATCATTATTTTCACATGGATGCTAAGACCTAGATCCAAAAAAAAATGTTATATCTGTGTCCAGAAAAATATGCACATCAGAACAATTGGGTAATCGTCCTTCACGGTGGACACTAATTAATAGCAAATTTCATTTTGCAATAAATTAATTTATAGGCAAAGCGCTGATATATTTCATCATAGTTTTGAATATTATTTTTAACCAAATAAACAAAATAACAAATACCTACGTACATATAGTGTTAATTCATGAAGCCTCTACTAATATATGAAATCTTTAGTGCAAAATAATGTTTCCTTACTTAGAATTAACGACCCATTTATTAATCTGAACTTATAATCTCTCTTTAATAATACTTTTGTAGAGACCTGTTTCGTTAGCGAGTATGAAAATAATTTGCACAATTTTAAAAATGCAAAGTGTAGATACCGTTATCTTCATTTATAATATCAAAACAAAAAATATATCTACCTAAATGTAGAAAGTCGAACTTGTAACCCCGTTGTTCGGGTCCCGTACCCAAACAGTAAAAACGGGATCCTATTATTAAGACTTCGCTGTCTGCCTGTCCGTGACCAGGCTGTATCTCATGACCCAAGATAGCTATACAGTTGAAATTTTCACAGATGATATTTTTCTGTTACCGCTATACCTATCTCACCACAAATACCTAACTAATTTTAACTAAAAACAAAATAAACTTAATATTTAACTATACAACAAACGTGATTTGTTTGCAGTTTTTTATACATAATGTTACGGAACCCTTCTTACGCGAGTCCGACCACACTTGGCCGGTTTTTTGTAACGCTATCAAGATCTATGAAGTCATATGTAAATATGGCCGCTCTCAGTCATTTCCATGACAATTATAATTTCCATAAAACGATAATAAAAACCACAAAATCTTTATTACCAGGGGTTACGTGGACTGGTTCGTACCTATTATATGTAAATATACCTACATTACATATGTACATAACATATGGCTACGTATAACAGGCGTCTACTTACACGTTAGGTTACTTTAAAAATAGTTTTTGTTCCATTTTGTTTTGTAATACAGTAGTAGAACGGGTATAACGTTTACCTGATGGTAAGTAGTCACTGTCACTCATGGACATTTGTAATTAGCTCCAGATATGACTGGGATATTAATCGATGACGACAACAGATGCGTTGCTACCCCTGAGGAGTAAGCTGGAACGCCTCGGATAAGTGTCTCTCTCGTATCACATCCTTCAAACAATACACCAACGCTTTACGCTGCTGTAAAAAGGGAGTTTTTTTACTAGGGTTATACACTACTGTCAGGGATGTCAGTGCTATATTTATGATATATTTTTAATTGGTATTACAAAGTAATTTATATACGAGGGCTAAAGTTGTAAGCTTTAGCATTTATATACATATATAAAAATGATTATTAGTCTGTATATCCTTTATAGAAACGTAAACTATGCATTTGATCATGTCATGATCTTTAGCAAAGTTGTGCATGAGCCCACAAATGTTTCTGAGTTAGTACAAACAATTTTTCGAACTGTATACAGATATTAACGTACTGTAATTGTACTACACCTAAATGCACAAATGTGTTACGCCTCTTGGCTTACATTGAAAATCACTCATTACTGTAGGTACATTTATTGTAAATAGTAGAAACCATTATATTTATTTACATCACCGTTATCAATAAACAATAATCTTATGGAATACATAAGGATAATAAATATAAACGTATAAGTTTCCTCATTCCTTTAAAATACATTATAACATATAATAAAACTGTTTGTATAAAACTACTCAAGTTCTTAAAAACTGTTTAGCGCTAAATTAACGTTATAAGATTCGCTAAAATCAATTAATAAGTTTATCTATATTCAAATTCATTAGGTCGAAGTTATTACCGAGACAGTAAATTATCTATTCTAAATTACTAGAGTAATTGAATAAGTAGTAATACGGTATCGAGTATAAATCAAATAGGTAAGTTCATATTTCTAATCAGAGTGGGAACGGTGACGACGTAAATATTATTATACGACGTAAATATTATTATACATCATTTGACCCGGGTAAAAACTGAGTATCTATTAAGTTACGTATCGAATACGTTACACAAACTATTTCCAATACAACAAAGGCAATTTAAAAGTATAATACGCAATAGTTAAAAGCGAAATCAATGTGAGCAGGCAGGCGACGCCGCCGAAGTCATAATTACCCTGGACATTATGCCCCATTTGGCCCGGGTCGAAACCGAGTGATATCGGTAATTGGTCGTCAACTGACTCAGCTCAACTCGCGCCAGATTGGATCAAAGCGTAGATGAGGCCGACCCGACACTCCGGCGCCAAACAACATTACAATGTTGATGGCCTTTTCCTTGTCAAAAATGACGAAGATCTTTTGTAAAAAATACGAGTCGGATAAAATGAAATTACCTAATGCGAGCACAAATTGTGGTATCCGATCAGGTAGTGGTACTGATCACGAATAATTTGGAAGCTGTTATGAGGGCGCTATGGAACAGAATTTATAAAACGTAGATAAAACGAGAATTTATACATAAAAATCACAATATGATAAAGTTTAAAATAGACACAGTTTTAATAATATTTTTTTGCACCAATTATCTCTTGTATCTGACAATGAACTCTACACAACATTGAATTTGTCTTATTACCAAATTAATAGCTATCATAATCGACGATCTGTCTTTTATCAGCAATATAATAAGAGCTAATCACCCACTTTTGTATTGGAAGAATTTGAAAGGAGACCGGATATGTCAATGACCTAGTAGATTGAATTACTTAAACGCGCCCATGCATTTTCTAGTTGCACAGAATAGGTATTAATTTATTCTGGCATACTTAACTCTGCTTAAAAGCTCTATTTGTTTTCATACTTCTAATTCGATTCTTTATATTACTTTCGGATTACTTACGACTATGCCCATACATTTCATATAGGTAGGTAAATCACCTTTTTACTCAACTCTTTTAACAACTCTCATCTGTGATCCATTGTATCCAGTAATGTAAGATACATTCGACGCATCCGTATTGTAATACAGAAGCAACGATATACCTTTGTATAATCCAGATACGAAGAGGTAACACTTTAAAAACATAGCACACGACGAGTCACTACGTATTAATATATAGATGTGTAACACATTTTTTTTGGGCACCTATAAGGTCAGTAAATCATAATAATATCCGGCCCGGGTAATTACTGTTAGATACTCAATCTTAGATAGCTTAATAAAAATCAACAAGCTTTTTAATTTATATCTGACCTTGATAACATTTTTTATAATAATTATGCTTAATATCGTAAGTGCAACTTTCTCGTGTTTAATGTTACTTGCGGATCCATAATGATTACATTCTTTATCATTACAGATGCATTGCTAAGTTAGAAAACAAATGTATAATATTTTATTTGGGTAAAAATTTGTGGAAAATTAGAAAAACTAGTAAGTTTTAAATAAAGAACTTTTGAATAAAGAATAGGGGCTACCATATGGGCGAATTATGTTGCAAAACTGAAATAAGTAAGGTCATGGCAATGCAGTTAAACTTCGAGAGTCTAAGTTAATTTACCTACGTATTCACAACGTAACGAAATAAGCATAATTTTACCGATTAACGATAACATATTTGATCAATAACATTAAATTTAAACGGTCGAGTAATGAAATTAATGTGAGAAGCAATAAATCGTGATAAGGAACGCGCACGGTACTTCACAATGTCGGCAACGTTAGGGCAGATTGGATAATTTAAAATTATCTACCAAAATTATGATGAACCGAATGAATATTCAAGCGAAACGCTTATCCCCGGCGTGTTATTAAGATGATCGTGAAGTCGTTACAAACGAAATTGTATTTCATAAAATTCATAACTATACTTATGACCTAATATTTTTCCAACAACACGTTATTGAAAATAATAAGCCCAATAATCGTTGTACGTAACTTCGGTTATTTATTACGTGCGTATTAACGTTAACATGGTACGTAGGAAGGTAAGTAGAGATTGCATAATTCTCTATTTTCTTTTATATATGAGGCTCAACATTTTTTTCGTTTAGATAAGGACCTAAGAAACTAACTTAAGTCATGCTAAAATATAAGTAGGAATCAATATTAATTCAACAAAATCTTTAGAAAAGTAAAAGAGATATGACATGGATACATAATTATGATCCTATGTAATTAGGCACTTCAGGTACGTACGAGTTTGAATGAGCGTATGGAAGGATATTATTTTGAAAGTCTTTTTTTATTTTCGACCCACATGACGGAGTGGTCACTATATCAGTAGGCATGCAGTGGGTTTCGCGTTCGATCCCTGGTGAGGTATCTAAATAACGCATTTACATTTCTGTTCTGGGTTCGATGTAAAACGAATACACAATATTCGTTTTTGTATAGTTGACACGATACAGGAGAAAATCTGGTCTAGGTGTAGAAAGTGTTAGAAAGCGTTATTTGACTTGTAACCTCGCTCACATTTTTAAAACCAATTTATATTTCAGCATTTCTCGATATTAGAGGCGAGTAACCCGTCGCATAATTCACGTGAGCTCAGCCGATAACCCGAGAGCAAATTGCCGATAGCTAATTTCACAATTAGAGCATTACCGAGTTAATTCTGGGTGAAACTGTACCCTCACGCTCTCGACTCCCGTCCATTCTAATGCTAACGTCGCGACACAATTTATGATATATTGTCTGCATTTGACGCTTGAATGTATTCAAATTTTGTGGACAGATTTAAGTACATTAGATATATGGTTGACTAGCTGCGCCCCGCGGATTCACCCGCGTAAGTTTCGACGATGGTATATAGCCTATAGCCTTGCTCGATAAATGGGCTATCTAACACCGAAAGAATTTTTCAAATCGGACCAGTAGTTCCTGAGATTAGCGCGTTCAAACAAAAAACAAACTCTCAGCTTTATAATATTAGTATAGATTAATTGTTTTGACGGCATGTCACGCAAATAGGGCTATGAAAGAAAAAAAGCGTTTAAATACTAACAAGTATGTGTTTCCTTTATCGACATTTTTGAAGTGAAACAACTTTACAATCGCTGTGATTTAGACTTGATAAAACCAAAACGAAAGCAATCGTCGGTGCTACAACTAGATGGCGCTATAACCCTTTTTGAATTACGCTAACGATTTTATTTAGTAGCTTGTATAAGAGCTCAAGTTTGATATTATGCAAGATAAGTTGTCCGAATATGCAGTGATTACTTAATCGATTTTTTTATGTATTTTTAACAAGTTTCACTTCTGCCGTGTATGAATTGGACACGTAAACTGTATTCAGTGATATGGAATTAGCAAAAGAGTATGCAATGGTCCATCTAATTGATGACACGCGTGGCGAGCGGTCACCATACCGGTCTGATACGTAGAGGGTTCCGGGTTCGATTCCCGGCCAGACAGATAGATATCTTAATGATGTATTGAGATTTCTGTTCTAGGTCAGGGTGTTTGTGTATTCGTCTTTGTGTGTGTTCCCATGACACAGGAGAAAATCCTAGTGTGAGCCTATGAGTGTAAAAAGCGTTATTTTATTGGTAAGTGGTCACAAACATCCATGGACATCTGTAATCAATCCCAGATTAGGTTAGAGACCAACATCAGTTTGGAAACAGATGCATTGTAACCACTTAGGACTAAATAGCATTGTTCGTGTTCTTCTACGTCCTTCAAATCAAAAAAACGCAGTACCTGACTCTGATATTATGATGCTGTAATAGGTTTGTGGCTTTAGTGACATCTGATTCACTTAAACCTCATTGGGCTCATAGAAAATAAGTCTCTACATAACTTAGTTTAATTTAAGTCTTCCGATTACGGACAGAAATGTGTAGTGGACTGGACATTATCCTCCTTTGTTTTATTTCGCACTATGTTTTTGTTCGTAGATGTTTCTTTATAACGGTTCTACGGATCTTGATTTGTACTTGAAATCTGTTATTATGATTAGGAATTAGTTACGCTTAAAAATATAATGCGTATCTCATGATTCACAAAATGCAACATCATTTTATTCGACATTAATTATATATCCTTGAATTTTAATATAAATGACTTCACCGCTGTGTACGATGACAACTATAAATAATTATATGAGATATTTATTAATTCTAGCCTACAAGCTAACTATTTTATTAATACACAAGTGTTTCAGACTTAATTCTATGCTGTGCCTTTGTTATGACAAAGGGTTTAATGACTGTATATTTTTGACGTACCTAATAATTAAAATGACGTATAAATTAATTTATTACTACCCGATTATGTAACACTTACTTGAATCATAGAGCTTAGGTGTCATTGACTTAAACGTATACTTATTACCTCCGCTATTGTAAGTTTAATGAATATTGACCGTCTTTGGATTTTTCGAAGCAACGTGCTTCGTAGTCAACAGATTTTTGTCCCATTACTGGTCAGTTTTCTCACATTAACGGCGTTTCAGGCCATAGTTAGCCGCGAATTATATTATTAGACTTCACACACATTTGAGAACTTCTTTTTTAAAGATATTTTAGGTTTATTAGTATTAGATTTCCTTACGATATTTTGCTTCACCGTAGAGCAGTGACGATTAATTTCTAATACGAACATATTTTTTGAAAAATCAGTGTCACTCAGAACCTCGATTGAGTGCTTATTTGAAAGTAATTAGAACCTACAAAATTGCTTATATAGTGATGACAAACATCATGATAAAACCCATAGGTCTCAAACACTACTACGATCTATAATATTTTTATTCAAAAAAGCCAATATCTAAATTTGGGACAATACTTAAATAAAGTGAAAAAAGGCTTGTATTAAATGGAATGCTAGACCAGGAGTAAATTGAGTCCAACTAGCTCGTGCCTCGATAATTGGATTATTTGGTGACTTCAAATTACGAAATAATTCGTGGCGGATAATTGCTGTAGAGGAAATTAAGCCAAGGGTTCCTGTCGCCTGCCATCCGACACTAGTTAGGGGAAATATCGATCGTGGTTCTGCTGTACAAGACGGTGTTGGTTGTATTGTGGAGTCAATAAATTGGAAAAGTGTGTTAACTATACGTAAAATAAATCAATAGATAGAGAATCCATGTATTATGTGGTCAATGACTGTGTCATATGAAATAGGACTCCTTTATTTACTGTAAAAGCAATCAAAATGCCGAAGAGTTAAGAAAATCTGAACAGATAAGTCTATGTTATCGTCCGTTCCAATAAAACCACTATAAACATATAACAAAAATTACTAATAAGGATCCAAGGTAAGCTCCATTATTGACATCTTTTGCAATAAAAGTAACCGAAGAGAAATGAAATGAATCCCAAATAATAATCTGAATTGGTCTAAATGCTTTAAAACTTTAGTACCTTCATGTAGGCAAAGTAATAAAAATATCGAAATACTTCATAAACATTGTAACGCATCATGAAATGTGTCAATTTGTGCGCGTATTTTTTAATTCAGCTCATGTAAGTTTGTGTTGTAATAAAAAAATGCCATAGGGGCGAATTAAGTACAACATAATGACGGTAAGACATTATTTCTACATTAAGCGACCTCCACACGCGACTAGAACCGGAGAGTGTGAAGCTCTCGGTGTCGTTTATCGCAACTTTAGAGATAAAACATATAATAACCATCAATTTATATATCTATGATAACGATCTAATACTTTTAACATCAATTAGAAAGAAATGTTTAATGACCAGTCATTCACACATATGTTTATCCTTTAATAAATAAATAAAAACAGGACTAATGTTCACAGAAATGTTACGTATTAAAAAAGAATCAATTCGATATCAATTAGAACGAAGTATTGTAAATGGGTAGCCATAATACGTGGATATTATGGTTGCTCATTATCAATGCTTTTATGGTTCGCCGTAGTACTAAAAACTTGGCTAATGTAGAAAAAGAATTATTACGAGTGAGAAATGATTCATTAAACATAATAACCGCGATAGATGTAATTATTATTTTTACGCGTGTGATAAACGTTACCTTAGAAAATAAAATGTACAGGCTGTTTAACTTCTGAAGTGGAACCTAACTTTTAATGTAAATTTTATCTACTTCGATATATCAATCTTATGTTGTAACATTATTATATACCTGTATATATATTGTCATACACACAAAAACCTTGTAAAATTAAAAAAATAACTATATTTCGTGATTAAATTAAAAATAAATGAAAATATATTAATTTTTTTAATAGGAAAAAAAAAACAGAAAATGTAGAGTTATGTTGGCCTACATTAAAGTTGTTACTGCGGTTTGACCCCGATTCCGAAAGTCGGAACTTCCGATTGATATAATACCTCCTTCGAATTCGATATTGTTTTATCAGAGGTTATATTCGGAGGTCGAACGAAGCAGCAGGAACTAAGTAACGCGGGTACCACGGTTTCTTGTTTTAACACTTAAGTAGGAGTAATAATTTTTAAAAAGTAAATTCAAAGTGGTAACATTCACCTTTTTTATTATTAGTCCTGCCCTTAAAAGTCTTTAGCCTCTTCTGTCTCTGACTCCGCTTTCGGTTCCGATACCGACACAGATAAACCAAAATAAACATCCGATTCTGACTTCGGTTATGATAAAATCACTTTCATAACAAATTTAGTATATTCTGTACAAAACTAAAAATCGAGGAGCAAGAAAACACGTTGCCACAGTACCTACAGTAACATGTTAAAGTATATTATAGTATAATGTAGTCGGATGAAGTATAGCCGTGCCCCGAGGCTCGGACGGGAGAGTGGGCGCCCGGCCTGTCCAACACATTACCACACAATTTCGTCGACCTATCAAAATTTAATGCTCACATTATCAAATTTATTAACAAATTCTGAATATACTCCATGATATTGTAATGTTGAATATAATAACGAAGAGGTTGGCAAACTAAGTAGTGAATCTTTTGAAAAAGGCAAGTATTATAAACTTTCCTATTTTAAAGAATTGTCATTATTATTATTTGATTTTATTTTAACAGAGTGATTTCGTTTCATATTTACATAATACTCATAGGATGGATCTATTCTTATCTATTAAAAATAATACTACTGGACAACGATGTTTAAAATTCCTCGTATAAAAGAGTTGTAGTGTAAGTAAGCGTAATATTAAGATATGTGTCTATGTGTGTATGCGATAGGTTTAAGGAATAATTTACAATAGCTTTAAGATCGATCGATCAGTAATAAAAGAGAGTGATCTGCTAGACATATCATTTATTACTAATCGATCGATCTTAGAGCTATTGTACATTATTCCCTAAACCACACAGACACATATCTCTACTATCTCATATCTCTAACTCTGAATAGCCGTACCTACCTACCTCATTTTACTATTAGCGATCTAAAATTTAACATACGTTAAGTTTTAGATCGCTATAATATAAACCGCCTGCTTTCCCCATTAACAAAAATAGGCAACAATTCACCGTGACAATGGAATCAGGGTAAAAAGTGAGGACACATGTTGGTAGAGCGCACATGCGCGTCAAAACTGGACGCCGGGACGTCAAGCCGATAATTTCCATTTAAATAAATAATTTGTTTCGCCCAATTTGAGGAGCCATGTGGCCGAGGAGCCCTAATGACCAGTAACTACGCGGTTTCACGCCTTCACTCACACTCACCGATATATTTCCACTCTTTATTTTTATGTTTTTATACGAGGAATGTTTCTGTATATGTATAATATGATTTGCGTTTGTACCCGACTTCGTGAGAAGGAGGGTGATGTTTTTCGAGCGTATATATGTTTGTTTATATGTATTTCCAGTTCATTGGCACGCACTACAGCCCAAACGGCTTGAAGGATTGTGACGTATAACATATCATTAGAATCGTCTCAGTTTGGAAAGTGACATAAAATATATATCATTTTGAACAAAAAATCGTTTTGAGCAGTCGGGTTTTTTGTTTTATATCTTTAACAATGTTACTAGTTTACGTGAAAACCTTAACCTTATATACAGATTTTCGTTTATTTACACGGGAAGCATATGATTTATGTAGGTACATTATGTACTGGTCTATTATATACATAGGTGTATTTGGAATAAGAGTGGCTCAGGTATTAATCTCATGTCATAAATTCACGTTTATGTGGTATCCTGAATAGCACCACTTCCTTCTTTGTTTATATCGAAGAAGGTGTATAAAAGATTAAA
>MOOZ01000060.1:1255994-1270262 GCA_002930495.1 Cecropterus lyciades | reverse complement strand
GACACGCAGTGGGTCCCAGGTTCGATCCCCAGCTAGACAGAAATCTGAATGAAGAGTTTGGATTTCTGTTCTGGGTCTCAGTGATTGTGTATTCGTCTTTGTGAGTCCATGGCACCCACGACACAGGAGAAAATCCTAGTGTGGGGCTATGAAAGTAGAAAGTGTGTTAAAAATAACATTCGAAAAGGATTCCTTTGTGAACGTCAGAACCGCAAGAATGTCCGGAAGGTCAACCGTCACATGTAGCTTTGAAATTGTGCCTAATTGCTTATATTTTCTCACAATAACAAAATAATTGCTTATTTCCTAAATAAAAAGAATTTAAACATTTAAGGTTCACCAGCCATTCTAACGTCCAAACATAAAACTACAAAATTAAGGTGATAGCCGACTCACAATATTTTGAGGTCTTGGATAGAACTTTTATATTTATTAGCACTGTAAACTAAAAGTAACATACACCATAACATTTGTAATGTTATGGTGGCTCAGGTAAAAAATCGGATGGTCTCCAACAAGCAGACCCCGGTTCAAATCCACATGTCAACAATCCAGGTCATTAATTATCCATAGTTTTTTATAATGATATCGGTAAAATCGAGAAATATTATTCATATTTCATCATTACGTAATTCGTGTCTAATATCTACATAATATTTTTCAAATACACGATTACCAATAAAAGTATACCGAACAACGTTCAGTGATCCAGGTACTAAATATTTAAGGGGGGCTCCCATACAACAAGCGTGATTTATTGCTCGACTTCAGTGCCATCTTTCACTACGATCTAACATTCTAGTGTTATATTGGAGTGAAAGACGGCGCTTATTTCAATATTAAGCTTATAGAGAAAATCTTGTCGGTTTATCTTTCACCACAAAATGACGGTTATATTATTAGCTGGTAAATTGAAATCAAATTTGTATTACGCTTTCTTGTAAGAAAAGTAAACGTTACAGCAAATACGTATAAAATTTATATTATCATGTATTTATTTGTTACAAAAAATAACAAAAACTCAATCATTCAATGATTTATAGGTAATGGTACGGAGCCCTTAGTTCGCGAGTTCGACTCGCACTTGGCCAATTTTAGGCTTTGTGACAAGTTTAAAAATAATAAAAACAAACAGATATGTTTTGTTTCATTTATACCTTATGCCATGCTAATTGACATAAATGAGTAAGTTATAGCCGGCTTCTTGATATACGCACGCGCACAGCTGTGCTGTGCTGTGCGCGTGCGTATTACGTGACGATATCTACCAATTCGCACACCCCGTGAGCCACGTTAAGGAACGTTCGTTCCAAAAAAAAGGATTAAATATGCATAGAAGAATTTGAAAACTCATACCAAAGTATGTTATTACATAGGATACATTTTCCTTTATGGATCTACACTATCTACACAAAATGGAAAGTTGTCCGCATGTAGTAGCCCGTAAAGCTAAAAAATGCACATTATCTAGAGCTCGGCTCTATTTTGGTACCTACATGTACATATAATTATGTACCTATATGTCCTGGTTATATAAACAAAAAACGATATCTCCTCTGAATTATTGGCATCTTTACGACGAAATTATATATCAACTAGCGATTTCAATCGTTACGTTATAGATACCCTTCAAACAGCACAGTACTACGGAGTAAAACAAGTCATAGCGGTAATCTTGCAGTAGTCCACAAACGGTTCCACTGCACGTAACTAATTGGCGGCATTCCAATGTTTAGTGTAATGTATAGTGTAGTACATTCTTATAACGGTTCAGTGTAAATATTGCAAACGGGCCGTATTAAAAGTCCATTTGTGGTTGTGGCGGGAAACGCAGTGCCCTGTGGTCGAACCGCTTGATTTTAACACGGCTCTATATTTTCAAACCGCAGAGAACATGACGTGTCACTTATAGTGTTTTAGACCATATATTGGTTAAATGTTACTTAGAATTTATGGTCGCCTTGTTAAGTTAATAAGGGGTTGAAACGAAGTTCCAGCGGAAAGAAAGATTAAGGAATAATTTATGAACTTGTATTTTCATTAATTACCGAAAATACTTTTAGAAAAAATAACGCATGTTTCATCGACAATTTTCACGATGTAATGAGAATTTGATGTTCTACATTGTAGAATTTCACCACGCGACGTAACAACGTTAAATAACGTCGTAACGTGTCATGATGCCTCGTCATATCGTGGCATATTACGACGTTAAAAATGGCAAACTAATAAATCAAACAAATGTAGAAAAGACACGAGAACGTAGTAAATCTACAAGACTGAAATTTCTTAAAAATTACAAGTTTATGCGACGGTTTGGTATCCTGGTTTTTCACTGTCAGCTATTCGAGTAATGAAAATTATGGAAATGCTAATTCAATTTTGTTATTTTGAAATCTAATTAAATGCAAAATTAAAGTTCAGTCATGCGATGACAATCCGAATATTTGTTCTGATGAAGACTCATCAATGACATCATCTATTATGTAAATATAACATTTGATTAACTTTACGTTTGAATGACGAAATCACACAGCGTGTGTAGATAAATAGAAACATTAATACAAAACTAGGCGAGACATGTAATAGGTCTGAAATAAAACGTAATTATTACAAAATATTTAAAACGTTAACATAAAGAACGTAGGCAATAGACCTAAAATAGTAATATGCTATTGTTAGTGACGGTTTTTAAAACGTCATGTAAAACTAACACTTGCATTGTTAAACATTTCAATTACGAAATTAAACGATGTGCTGAGATTCAATTCGAGCGTAAAATAATTAGACGTAATAAATCTGGTAGAACATGTATAGAGACAGATTTGCACTTCATTAGCGACGTCTTTTTACGTCACGCCGAGACACTTGCATTGTTAAATTTGTCTCGTGGCGGCGCGCTGACTGATACGGACGTAAATAACTTGTTCAGTTTTAATTAACTTGAACATCGAGTCGTCCCATTTGTATTAAGGAAATTGTTTCTTATGTACATTCAAAGAATGTTCAGATAGTTTATAAGGAAGATATGAATGAATCCTACATTTAGTCCTCAGTATTAGATACATCCACATTAGTCAATCATTGTAATTTTAAGTTATCCGTTCGAAAAACATGTCAAAATGTAATTTTCCAACACGTCTATTTGGATATTTGTTTGAAGTCATTAAACAGACAGGAAAATCAACCCTTTAATGAAAATTGTATTCATTAACTACCACAACATTTAAAAAAATATATTTTTTTTTAAATAACATGACGTAATTTAAAAAAATATTAAAGTACTTAACATTTAGGTTCTAAATTATATGAATAATGAAGAATTTTATTTTTATGTTTAGACATTAGGAGCACTATTTATTATCATAATTATAACAGAAATGCATAACGTAACTTCATAATTTAAAAGTGTTAATGCCTGTACTGAAGTGTTTTGTAATGAACAACACGTTTATTTTAAATAATTATTTCAGATTCACTCAAGAGTTCGCTAAGAGATATTAAGTACATAATTATGTGTAACGAGCCTTCATTTACTGTTCAACGTTCCTCCCTTTGCAAAGCTTTGTGTTGTTTGTATTAAGCCTGGAACTCTACATATTTCTACGGTGATCCAAAAAACCAAAAAATCGATTGCGAATTAAATTAACATTAACTTTAGAGAATTAAATATACCTACTTATTAGTTTTTTTTTACATTTTTGCAGACAATCCTTCTGTGCTGTGTGTGTTATGTTAGTGTGTCTACCAATTCGCACTTGGTCTAGGCGGTAATATAATAATAACGGGGACATCTTACCCTCTGGTCTCTCATATCCTACGTCTAAGTCGACATAAGGGCGGTTGGGCAAGGATATTCGGGCCTCGAGGGGTACCCACTTTACCCGGGAAATTCTGTAGGAGATCGAATACCTCCCGAATCCTTAACATTTATACATAATAATACAATGTTATTAAAACATTGTAGTATAATGTACAAATGTAAAAGATATTTACCATCCCCACTGTTTAGTGGGTGGTTTCCAAGGCGGTAGACTAAGACCTAAACCCAGCTGTTGAATAATATAATCGGTTGACTAGGTTATGTGGGTAAAAGGAAAAAAATGTTTATAAGTATACTCATTACCAAGATGTTAAAAGAGTGTATTGTTCAATGGTTGGTTAGAATGTCGTTATACGTAAATGTTATTTGTACACTCTTCATTATCTTTAATCGTTATCCACATAATTTTAACAAATACACATTAAACCAGATGTAGGTGCCAAGAGACACTAGGGCAATTCAATACTAAAATATTTCATTTGTATATTTGTGATTTTCTACTGTCGTTATCAAGTGAAATTTAACTAATAATATTATTATTATACCTACATAAACACAGATTTACCAAGGTACTTGTAAAATTCAATACTAAAATATATCAAGACAAACGAACAGTGTTTAATGGTTGGTCGAAATGTCGTTATGGATAGTCATAAATATCATTTGTATTCAATCAAATATCATTATAGGTGTATTTCATTTGCATAATATTCATCGTTGGTATTAAGAGATATTTAACTGATACAGATAAAAATAGATCTATCAAAAGACTACTAGAATTTAACACAAAAATGTATCAGGAAAAGTGAAGAGTGATTTTTTTAAAATATGGAAGTAGTAAACGAGCATGCAGTCCACCTGATGGTAAGTGACGCCCTGTAGTATAGGCATCTGTTAATAACCCCAGATAAGATCAAAGTCTTACCTAAAGGTTGGTCGCAGATGCGTTGCTACCCCTGAAGACTAAGTCTGGACATCTCGGATAAGTATGTCTTCCTTACCACACCCTTCAAACCTGAACGCAGCAATGCATAACAAAAATAGATGTGGCGGTAGTGCTTCCGTAGTCCAACCACAAGTTCTATCTTTAAAAATGGTTATTGGTTGATCAGTATGTTTTATACTATTTATTATTTATTGTCGTTATTAATATAGAAATTTAACCAATACACTCAAAACATATTTAACTACAAGAGACTAGTGAAATTCAATACCAAAATGTATCAGGACAAGCGAAGAATGTTTAATGGTTGGTCGGAATGTCGTCGCACGCAGTAAATATCATTGCACGACAGCTTCATTTAAATACCTTTTGTCAACGAACGGGTTAAACATGACGGGTGAAGCGATAAAAAAGAATTATGGAGGGTGTTTCGCTACCGGTACGCCACTGGGTTTATTTTTTTCATAATTGCTTCATGCAACAAATATTTTAATTAGAACGGTTTCGGCGAGGTGTGAAAGTATGTCGTTGTCGAGTTGGTTCGTTAGATACTTCGTTTGTAGATAGTTAAGATGCATTGAAATATGAGGGTTTAGGTTTAAATGTATGGGCTTAGCTTCATACAACTTAGTATTAAAGAAACAACTTAGTATTAAGAAGAGTAAATAAGAAATTGAGGAGGCATGGACGCACAGAAATGTAGAAAAATGAATAAATGCTACCACAAATCTATAAACAGGCAAGTAAACTAGAGATAACAAGTATTCATAGAGATTGAATAGTAGGTGTAGGTACAGTCTATATGTATAAGGTATAGGTAGTTTTAGAGTACCATAATTTTGCTTCAAGCAATTAATTGAGCATACCTAATTAATTGAACCTATGGTTCAATTTCAATGTCTGTTAAAGGTATTTTGTCTGTAATTTTTTTTTATTACATATTGTTCTATTAAAATTATATTCCAAACTTACACAACACGCTTGCGAAAATTAGCATAGACACCTATCTATTTTTACGTAAGTATTCCATTGTGCACAATCCACTTTAAATATTTTCATCCCAAACTCCATTCAAGTGTTTAATCCGCCGCGTAAACCGTAACAAAAAGCATCTTAGCTATCAAAATTGACGGATCTCAAAAGAACATTGAAAAAATCAGTGTAAAGCAATGACACTCGGAGTCACGAGTAACCCTGTTATCCTGCGGCGACGGATTTGTCGATTTCGCCATGCCACTCGGGTCGATGACAAAGCACCAAGCACCTTAATCCCCACAACAGCCATTTAGGGCCATTACAAATAAAAGTTTGTCGGCTCAATGCCACAATGGCCATTGACGGGCCTCACGCTGAGACCGTGAATGGGCGAGCGCCAAAAAAATCTATTAGACACGCATAATGGTTCCGATGTATAGATCGGACACTGCGAGTTCCTGATTGACGTACCGATGTGAGAAATAACTGTATATTGATGTAATTTAGCACTATTATGAGATCGTCGGGAACATCGGAGATAATACGCGCTGATTGACGGAATCGCCGAGCATGGCCCCGGGAGAAAGCTTGTTGAAGCGAGGTGAAATGTGGTTCAGAACTGTAAATTTGACGTGTTTAAGTTTATGCGTAAAGTACAAAATTTATTGGTTCAAAATATAATTATTTCTCTTTGTTTATAATAAGGTAGGTATCTAAAGTAAATAGTGTCTACGAATTAATATACCTAGCGTTTAAAAAAAGTATTTTTTAATAATCGTTACTTAAAGTAATTCATGGCATGCGAGTATGTATTTATTTAAAAAAATGTGACCGTCTGCATAAAATTCTTAAATATTATTACCTATCTATTTATGATAATAATGTAGAAGCATTTAACGATTTATTTTTCTTTTAAATATTTGTACAAGTAAAAATGAGCCAAGGAGGTAGTGGATTTGCAGAAACATGCTTTTATAAGTTTCTTATTAATTTCAACGGATTACTAAATTAATTCAAAGGGAATTTAATAGAACGTTACACTTATTTCAGTTCACGGTTATTGAAACAACCCGATTGGAATCACGATCGGTAATATGATATATCTATCCATTGTTCGGTGTTAAAATAAAATTATCAAATAAGGTCATGTAAGTGATATAAAAAGATTACTTTCGAAATAGAACAATGCCTTATTGTTCTCCATCATCGGTTCATAAATTCAATAAGGCTCGATCGAACGAACGGATACGATACGGTAACGATACGATTTGTTCCCAGCGGGAACTGATCCTTATTTTGTTTGCGATGACAAATATTTTGGTAAAGACGGGTAGGGAAACAATGTTACGTTGAACATTTGTGTTTGTAAAACGGTTTAGATCAATAACAGTATCTATTGATGGATTAATTTCCAATTCCAAAATAGTAGCATTGTAGGTATGGCTGTTATAAAACAGGAACGGCGTTTTTAAAAAAACATTTTTATGTCTTGCACGACACTTTTTTTCTTTTTCACTTAGGTATCTATGGGTTGGGATGCAAATTAATCCTTAGGGAATGATTAATCTCCAACTATGGAAGAGGCCAATCGGTGTTGCTACAGATGTGCACGGGTTTATGTGATATGAGCTATTTGCTCTTTTGCTATATTATATATCCTTTTTGACTGAAATTACCGAAAAAAATAAAAATGGATTGTGCACACTGCTATAGGTACTTTCGTAAATAAGGGAAGGTACTTATGCCAATTTTTGCAAGCGCGTTGTGTAAGTTTAGAATGATAAAGAATAATTTTAGTAGTATAATATTATGAACCATAAAATATTTTTAGCACACAAAATACTACTTTTAGCAGACATTAAAATTGAACCATAGATAAGTATTTTCATAAGAGGCGCCTGTATAATTGGTTTCTGTTTAATTTTTAGGCCCTAAATGAGTATCAGTTTGTGAGCTACCGCGGAGTAGATGCGGTAATCGTGGAGTTTACTGTGACCACGATCCACTCAACTGGATCGTATCTAGTATTCGCAGTAAATAAATTAAAACCACGTATTGTGGGTACCCGTTACATATTACATTACTATTTTATACTCGTGAAATAGATTAAATTGTTTTTTGATTGAAACAGGAAACGCAATATGCAGGTCATATAATGGCGATATGTCATTACCATTACCCATAAAGACTAATTGAAAAACTAAAAAGTTACTACTAAAACAAAGAACTATCAAGACCTATCTACTAAAACAAAACCCATATAAAAGGCTGTAGGTACAGTCAATAACCATCAGCTGTCAATTTCCGGCTGGTTTCCCGAACGTGTGGATGATTTGATAACAAATATTTTGTCGAATATAGATAGAAGAATGAATAGGGGAATGACGAATGGTTTGTGTCATTTGTGTATGTATCACATAAAGCGTTCCTAATATTAATTTCCAGTCGCCTGGTCAAATAATCAACTTTCATTTTACATTCTCTTGATCATTCGTCTTCATTTTTATGAAAATAGCAAACGAGCATTCCACCTGATGTTAAATGGCTTCTACATCCATGAACATTTAAAAGCCAGATCAGCTTATGGACTCCCTACGTCCCCTGTATATATACTCTCTTGAGGAAATCATGAATAGATGGCAAATAACGTAAAATGTGTAACTTTGAGCGTACTGTATTCATGTAAGCCGTCGGAACGTCACTGTCCCGCAGAGACTCCGATTCTGGACACGCGATCCACAACCGTGGTGCAAGTCAATCCCTTCAAATAGGTCCCTAATGATAATAATTATCGTTATTTTGAACGTGAAGTTGTTTAAAAGGCTCAAGTACTTGAACTTTCCTTAAAATGTTCATTGAGAGAAATAGGAGGAATAACTAAAATAATACAATTTTATTTATCTACGTTTTGTTTTTTTTTTTTTGTTTATTCTGTGGATATATTTTTTCTCTACATCTGGTTGATGTTGCACGACGGGATTGCGATTTGATACGGGAAGTGTCTATTGCAACTCAAATCTGCCCGATTATAATTATTATTCGTTTATGTAATTTTGCTTGTGATCTTGCATATCACGGGACCGTGTCGATTCTTTGCATCTGGGTATTTACATACTACCTAAAGAATTTTTACTGACCGTGTCAATAATTTGCATCTAGGTAGGTAGGTATTTACTACTAACCAAAGAATTTTTAACGTATTAGCAATGACCAATATCTGGGCCAAAAATAAATGCTCATTCTTTAACAATTTGATATTTTTCTAGGTAGTTATTATACATGTTATCAACATGGTGTTACTTCGATTGTCCGTTATTCACGCGAGCCGTCGGAACGTCACGGCGTGACCCGCAGACTCCGAACCTCGACACGCGATATACAAATGTGATACGTGTCAATGTTTTGGTTCTATTTATACCGAAGAATCTTTGCGCTCTGATTTATCTTTATAAATATGTCAGTAGGTAAAATATATCTTAGATAAGTATAAATGCAGTGGAATGGTTATCATTTTTCCTTCTTTCCCTGAATATCGTAGGGAGTGACTAAGGGATAAAATCCAGGAAATGAGTAGCAACGTCTTTTTGGTGCGGTGACTATTGATAAAATCTTCCATTAGGTCAGGTCCAGCAGTGGACCTCAAAACATCTCGGTGCCAACTGTGGTACCCACCGTGGTGCTTGATCAATCCTTAGCAAGAAGGAATTAAGTAAGGTAATAAAAAAATAGTAACAAGTAGGAATTTATCTACATATATATACCTATATACCTTACTAAAATAGAAGTGTTTAATACTATAACGAGTATATATAGTAAATAACATCTTTTTACCAAATGCATACGGAAGGGTATACGATACTGATAACAAAACATCAATTAGGTACTAAATTTCTATTTTTTTTTTCTGTCTGTTTGTTCTGGGTAATCTCTGAAACCGCTGCACCGATTTTGACAGGACTTTACTGTTTGATAGCTGATGTCATAAGGCGTAACCTAGGCCACTTCTATTTAAGAAAATGTAATTAGGGTTCTGCATACAAAATAAAATCTAAGAAACCGCGCGCGCTCTACGCGCATACAACCACCGTCACTGCCGCTAATGTCAGTTGCTATTAATCCTCTCTAAAACAATGCTATAGGTAATTTTAAAATTGTATAAGGTATAAATTTCTTTTATATGTAACTTCGTAAAGTTACATTTTTGCAACACGGGTATAACCGCAGAGCTCAGCTTGTAAATAATAAAGAAGTAGATATGTATGAACGCTTATAAAAAATTATACCATATTATAGGTATTACACCTATTGATACGTACAGTAGGTAATATAATGGGTATTCTTCATACAAACACAAATAAAATTACAGAAACAACGATGGCCATAGGGAAACGATCACTTTCATGTAACTTTGTGGGAATGAAAATAAAAAATTAAGGATAGTTTAGCTACCTATCCTTTTATGTACCTATCTACCTAATATCTTGTAGAAATATACCTAATTATAATAAGTAAATAATAAAGTTTATATTTCAAGTCAGTTTTATATAGAGTTTAACATAATAACTAGGTTAAACTCTCTACCTCTCTGCCTACTCTCTAATTCCTACCTACTACATAAAATATAAGACTTTAGCATAACAATAACCTGGCGTATTCGTAATAAGCCTTAGAAAAAGCCCGACAAAATTCTTATTGAACAATCACTAAGATATTGCAAATATTCAAAACATGTTCGTAAATAATCTTCTCATCAATTCACTTATTTTTTAATACACATACAGTCTTATATCTTAGCTTTTTTATTTTAGAAAGACTTTAATGATATTTTTATAAGAAACAAGGAAAATTAATATTGGAAAGACAGTGTTTAATGATATTTTCATGTCAAATAAGGAAAATTAAATAAACTTACAATAGTCTTATTGGGCGCCGGTATCGGCGCGTACATATCGGTGATCATCGTCCGTGAGCACAAAACGCACAAACACAAACAGTTCAATTGTATTTACAAACAAACTTATCTTAACTTTAACATTTATGATTTATGACAGCGCGCGGACGCATGACGCGTTGACGTTGACTCGTGTTCGCGTCACGTCAGTACCCGGCGAGCATAGCGCGGGTGCAGCATGTGGGGGGCGGGCGGTGGGCGGGGCCGACCAATCCCAGCCTCTTATTCGCCCCGCCCACGCGAGGCCCCGCCCCCAAGGTCGTGGTGCTATCGATCGCACGCGCGAGCCTCGACTCCATTTTATTTCGGCCCGATTTGCATACTTTGTTTCCGATTGTTGCTCCGCGATCGGGGATACGGAATTGTGTGTCAACGCTTTAGGCTCTTCAACGTCGTTGTTTTTTATTTGAACATTTTAGATTTTGATAGCCCTTTCTTTATACTAAATGACTTCAGATGATTTTAGTAAAGTCGCTAGAGCAAGCCTTTTCAAACTAGTATAGAGAGCCTGACCCATAAATTACAATGCTAGCTTTGATTTAGGTTTTAGATATCTTAAAATTCGGAACCAATTTTAATCGATGGTACGTTTTTGTTGGTGATGATATACCTACCTAAAAACTTACTTACATTTATGTTCCTAACTGGCTAAAGTTTTTGTGGTTATCCTGAGAAGTCGGAACCTACCTTTGAAGATTTGGAATTTTTACCGCCCAAAATCCCCCCAGTAGCCGTGCTCGATGCTACCAAGAGGACTGCGGAACGCAAACGGAGTCCTCTAAGCGCTTTGCTCTACTACCGATATCTACTTATCTGGATATAATTAATACCTATGCCCTATAAAACCTTAACTATACTCACCTCTTTCCATAGATAAGAAGGATAAATTATAAAAACTAATGGATTAATTTTTTAATTTGACTGTTTCATACCGAGAAACGAGCCTTGCCCAGCAGTGGACTGTCCCACTGCTGGGCACGGAGTTGGTTGTGCAATGGTTTGATTAAAAAATGGCAAGGAAATAGGCATCTGCGTTGACCTGTGAAGTTACTGATCACGCACGCGCATAACCAAAAATGATGACGACGGCCAATACTTTGTCCGAAATACTACCAATAGTACATAGATATTTTGTTATATATAACTATATATAAATTGACGTTAAGTTTACCTTTCATGTGTCTTATCTTCAATCAACGTCGGACCACCTTGGCCCGTTAAAAACCTACATAATTTACCTTACCCTAGAAATACATTATAACATCTGTCATCCCTTACACCCTTCACATAGGTACGAAACTCCCAACAAGGTGTTAAAGATAATGAAATATAATGCATCCACACAAAAAACCTAATAAACACAACCAAATAATACGTAATGGGATATAAAAACCATAAAGGTTATAAAAACACCCTTCCGCACCCCGGAACCGCTAAACTTTATAAAGAATGTCGTCGCTTTAAGAATAGCTTAAGCGGCTAATAGTTTTGTGACACGCATAACGAGAATCTGTCATATCACGGAATAATCTTCGTTATTGGAACGCAACAAGGTATATCTACCTTGTTCGGAGGGATACGAACGGAAATGACAGTCGCAAGGCACTAGACACATTAGGGGTGCTGTCGTAAGTATGTAGGCAGTGCCTTAGTACGAGTTTGTTACATTTTCTCAAAACAACTGTTTACGTTTTACGGCAAAGTACACTGTAAGGGATAGCCGAAACGAAAACGTAAACGTGCTACGTACATTGCAATGTATAGGCGAAAACGTAAACAAAGATTGTATGTAATCGAAATAAACTCGTAGGTACTAAGGGCACAGGAGTTCGGGGGAGCGTTGGGCGTGTTTGATATAACCAAATGACTCGGGCCTCATGGTCGACCGTGCGAACTTCATAACGCAATAAACATTTTAATTTGAACACGAAACTCACGCTGAGATGTAAAATTACTGAGAGGGCGGCGTGTGCAAAAGAAATCGAATTACGGGGATATTTCATGCAGCAGTACTTTCCAATGATGATGAATAGGCAGAGATTCGGATATTCGAAATTACGGAACGTATGATGCATTACGTCGATCAAAACCAATGATGTTGGAGAAATCAGAAACTTTAGTTAAAATAATGGGGAATGTCGTTTTTACAGAAATCTGGTTGGTGCCAACACGTACAAAATAATTAGACAAATAAGGAAAAATGCTGATAGAGCCAATACGGTTTGACTGAGGATGTACGCAAAACCGATGATGTTGGAGAAATCAAGAACATAAGTTAAAATAAATAAGGAAAAATGCTTGTAGAAAAGGTACCTAGGAGGTTAGGAGGACGGTACGAAATACCGATGATGTTGGAGAAATCAAGAACTAATAACTACTGAGAATAAGTTAAAACAATAAGGAAAACTCGTTTCTACAAAAAACTGTATGGTCTACAAAATATTTAGACAAATAAGGAAGAATGCTGGTAGAACAAGTACGGTTTGATTGGGGAGGTATGCAAAACCAATGATGTTCGAGAAATCAGAAACCAGATAAGTTAACACAACGGGGAAAGGAGAAATCAAGATCTTAAGTTAAAACAATGGAGAAAGACGTTTTTACCGATATCATAGTATCAGTGTGTTGAAATAATTTGATAAATGACAAAGTGGTAGATGAACCAACACGGTTGAAATGAGCAAACAGTTCATGCATTTCGTTGGAAGGTTGCCGGCGACCATCATAAACCAAGGCATCAGTATTTGAACTCAAATAAAACCCCTATTCTATGTGGCATTGGTTAAAGACGTCCATGGGCAGCACTGACCATTTTTAGTCCTCCAAATATATATATTTTTTAATTCGTACGATGTTGGTACAAATACGTAAGACATAAATCATATAGCAGGAAACTATTACCGATGGTAACCCTAACGTGACGGTACCTACAGTTTATGTGGAGTTTGACCGGCGTCTGACGAAGGGCGGAAATAGAGGAAGTTGATGACGCCGGCGTATCCATATCAAAGCTATACTGAACTGAACCGCTCCACACTCATACATGAACATAACCAATAAAGTCAATACTGTTATCAAATTCGTCTGTAGGTACATACAACACGTTTCCTCGAAACAATAATTGTATACGTTATAGCCCTTAATTGCAGTACCTATATTGCGAAGTATGGCCGAAATCGTAGAAATTAAATGTAAAATATGAAAAAAAGTTCTTAACCATCCATAACAATAATTAATTGTTACAAACCATACAATTCCATATTCCTCATATGTATGAATTGTATGGTTTGGTGACGCCAACAGTAATATAAAATATCGAAAACTTAAAGTAAGAACTTATTTTTTTAACTCACTAAGAACAGTCTTCTTCGCCTTTTCGTACTTATAATTTACAATAATCCTCTAAGCGAATTTTATTAAGTACCTATCTATGTACATACTACATGAGCTTTTAAATTGTACTTAGTAACGCTAAACGAGTAAACATAAACATAAACGCTTTCTACACTCATAGCCCCACAGTAGGATTTTCTCCTGTGTCGTGGGTGCCATGGACACACAAAGACGAATACACAA
>MOOZ01000060.1:1220666-1252878 GCA_002930495.1 Cecropterus lyciades | reverse complement strand
TGGGGCTATGAGTGTAGAAAGCGTTTATGAATATGTTAAGATTAGTATTTTTCGTACGTATAAGAATATTTATCTACTAAAAGACGACCCGCGTCGGTCGGTCGCTCGGTCGTTACGCGGTGGAGCGGTCACTATACTGTTCTGACACGTAGTGGTCCTGGGTTCGATCCCCGGACAGACAAAAATCTGAATGATGAGTTTAGGTTTCTGTTCTAGGTCTGGGTGTTTGTGTATTCGTCCTTGGTACCCATGACATAGAAGAAAATCCTAGTGTGGCGCTATGAGTGTGTAGAAAGCGTTTAAAAATTTACCAAAAGATAATTCAAAATACATTTACAAACAGTGCATCGAACCACCAATACAAAATTTAAAAACATCAATGAAACATACAAGTTTATCGAGAATAACTGTATTATATAAAAAGACTAGCTTAATGTCGCGGGTCCGGCCGCTTCGGTCACGTTTACCACGGTAATGAGTCACGGCAATCTATATCATAATTATCTTTGTGCCAAATTTCAACAAATTTCAATGAGTAGGGGAAAGGTGTCCTCGTTGTCACAAGTACTAGTTGGTTCAATGTCTGTATTTCTGGAATAACTATTTCGCATAATTTGTAATATCCAAACGAATCCCAGTCCTACCTACCTCAGAAAATGTCATGGCTGCTGGCCGCTCGGATCGCAGGAAATACACAAAAATAGGAAATATTGAATAGTGAGTAAAATTTTATACTAATTGTTTATATGTTCTACATAAGACTTTGCATTAACGGTGGGGAAGATTTTGGTGTACTTTAATAAGGAATTTAATCTATTTTATCATACAAATGGTGTTATGTTTATATTGCTATTACTTGAGGTTATTTTTTTTATTTTATTCTTAATGGTGGATTAGGTACATGTTGTTACATTTGGTCAGGGGCTAGTTGTGAGTGCCATATGGTCATATTTTTACAGAGTTGGATATTGCTCCATCTTGTGTAATAGATCCAACAGAATTTACCATGTCAGAAGTAAATAACAACAACACTACTTTCAACAAATAAATACGTTTTGTTTTGCCGTTAATGCAATGTTTGTGACAACTAGTACCCGTCTCCCCTACTTTTTGCGTGAAACACATCCTCACACACTTTCGCATTTATAATATTAGTCAGATTTAAGGCTAAGTTTTTTTTATTTTTTGGAACATCCTGTGTAATTAATTTCCCTGTTTGATACGGAAAATGTTCAGGAAAGGTAGGTTGTAATTTCGTGTCGTAATTTCAAGTAAGCCAAGCGACCGTCTGACCCCTTATAGAAATGTCTCATCTACAACATTTGGAATGGCTCTTGGCAGAAAAATGTGTGCTTTAAATTCCGTCAGCATATTGTACGTGTTCTGGGTACGTAGTTCTCAAAGAGTACCTACCATTATCTTTTATTTCTAACTGATTTAGACAACTACCTATATATATTCGAAATTCAGCTGCATTTAGTTCAATTACGTATCTCAGTTATGAAATAAAATGCAGGAATTTATGTTATGTAACTGCGTAACATTGACGCATTTTATTACACTTTATTTTACAAAATTACATAATGGCAATATTAAAAAAAATGTTCGAGTTCAATTTACACACGGCAGAATTGAAACTTCATAATAAATAATAATAAAGATATTAAGAAATATGCTTTTTCAAAAATTGACATCCTATTTCGCACATTTCAACCTTGAGCTCTTATACAAGCCACGAAATAAAATCGTTAGCGAGATTCAGAAAGGGATACAGCACCATCTAGTTGGAGCGCCGACAACTATTTCTGTAACGGAGTTTCGTTTCATCGAATTTCAAATAACAACGATACTAAGCAAGTTTCACTTCAAAATTAAGTACAGTTCCATTAATTCAGACAGACATTTCTTACCAATAAAAATACCTTACCAGTAAATCATTATTATTTATGTGAAAACCCTGTAAATGTTTCTAACACTTCCTGTCTGATGTAGCGTTGCAAAAAACGTTCACGCTCGTTTGTATTCAGAAATCTGAGTGCAATACTCTAATTACCAATAAGTATTGCATAAAATTCTGTTAAATTCTTCACAGCTTGTAAACAAGCGAAGAGGAACGGCGTAAGAAGTTAGTAAAAACTAAGTAATTTAAAGTGTTTCCAACAACACGTAAAAACAAAGAAGCACATCATGCCTAATTACCTGTATACAGAGTATTTCCCCGTAGCTTAAAATGGATGGTAATTAATTTCAGAATAAACAGATGTAATATTGAATAAGAGAAAATATCCAGGAAGGTATAATTAACGCGACCATTTTTGTTGCCTCAAAACAAAAATGGTCGCGTAATACCTATAAAGATCATCAAAAGGAAATTCCATTTTAATTTTCAAGCGACAAACTTTTCGACAATTGTCGGAGTAAATAAAAATCCCTCCAGTTGATTAACACACTTTTTACGGTACATTTCAGGACTTTTCAGATAATCCTCGTGATTATCACCATCATGTTTATGATCTGAAGTGCCTCGTAAGGAAGTCATACCTGCTAATCGAAAGCGTTTCAATTTAGTACTCAAAGGTAGCAATGTATGTCTGGCCAACCTCAGGTAACACTCAATCAGTTTATTACAGATGCCCATTAGCGGAGGTGACGACTTATGATTAGGTGAACACTAGCATAATTGTTTGCTACTTCCATATTATTAAAAAATGTGTATGTGCAATTAACACGCTGTGTGTAAAACTTCTGAAAAGTAACCTACGAGAGATTGAGATGGACATTAATAAAACTTACCAATGCCTTTTCAAAAATCGATAAAGGTATCACTGCAATATCCGGGCATGTTATTTCACAAACATATATCAAACTTAAGCTCTTATAAAAAATACGAAGTAATATAGTTAGCGTGATTTAAAAAGAAGCGCAGCGCCATCTAGTTATAACGCCGACGACTGCTTTTGTAACGCATTTTCGTTTCATAGAGTTTCAATCAAAATGATACTAATTACTTCAAAAAAGTACCTACTAAGTTAGGTACGTAGTTTATAATACGCTTTTGGTTATACATCCCAAAGCACTCTTTGATTTTATTAAGGCGATTGTCGATATGGTTCTAATGGTTTGCACACAATCCGGCCACACAGCTCGCCGGCCCGCGGCGCCAGCTCTGTTCAGAGCATTGTGGCTGAAGCATTATTCATAAATAGCCCTTTCAACTGCTCTGTGCCGACAAACCGAGATTGTATTAAAACAAATAGCTTTTAATACAATACACTTAAACTCGAAGAAATCTCCAAGCTTCCCTATTGAATTGTATTTGAAGTTTCTTGAATATAATGCCAACGTTGTGTTTTAGTATAAAGAATCTAATGATTCAGATATTGTATGTATTTTTTCATATTATTGAAGTAGTAAGTTAGCGTATGGATGGTAAGTGATGCAATTGATGATAAATGCTCACTGCCACCTATGAACATCTGTAAGCAACTTCATAAAGAACAGGGGTTCTATCCTCACAGGGGTTTGCTACTCCGGCAATCACACCCTTCCATCGAAACGTAAGACTGTTTCATACAAGAAATAAGAATAGCGGTGGTACCTCCCCTATTAAACCATATTCGTTCGGTCACCTTGCAATTACAGTCTTTTTACCGGACTACGAAAGAAGAAAGGTAATGTTTTTCGAGCGTATGAATGTATGTATGTTTGAATGTATGTATGTCCATTTCTTTTTGTACGCGCTACAGCCCAAACGGCTTAACGAATTGAAACGTATGATATATCATTAGAATCGTCTTAGTTTGGAGAGTGACATAGGCTATATAATTTTTTAAAATGGCTTCTGAATATAGAGGAAAAAGCGGGGAACAAGGATGACTTTTTTTACAATAACGTCCATATGGTTATCAAATGAAAGCTAGTAAATAGACCTATCTAAAAATAAATATATTATAATACTTTTACTTGACTAATTTGACAAATACTCATGTAAGCATTTTAATAAATATATATCTATCATTATGAACAAAAATGTCGTTTTAAGCAGTCGGGTTTTTTTGTTTTTGTGTTAACGATGTTATTATTGTTTATATATCGAACTAACTCCATATGGATGTGCATGAACGCTGATTAGCTTGAAGATAACCAGTCATATTTGTAAGCATGACTTTATATAGTTCATATTAGAATGATGTGATACCATTTTTTTATTAAATCACGTCATATCTACTTAATTAATATTAAAATGTTGTTTCAATGTTGCCAATTTGTATAGAGCTTTTGTCTTGGTGATTTTTTCTCTAGCCAGAACGTGTTTTTTCCTTTCCAGAGCTTTAGATAAATTCTTAAGACAAATTTTCCTTGCAAAATTATTATACCTATAAATTACGTACATTAGTGTAAAGAGCCATATTAAACAGCATTAACAGAAATAAATTTGTGCCAATCCATTACGTTGGCTCGCCATTTACTGAATTTTATTCTCGGTCAAGAATCATAATTTTTCATGATAATGCCCTAAAATTAAATACGAGTCCTGGACTTTCTCGCATTACGTAAACTACCTAATTAATGCTAAGTGACGGTCTATTAATTATCCGAAAGAACGAGGTAAACTGGAACTCTGTAAGTTGAGTTTATTTCAACTTAAAATATTTACAGTTTATATGAACATTTTTATAGGGTTTGATCCCCAGACAGATATTTGAGTGATAAATACTTCTATTCTCGGTCTTGGTGTGTTTAAATACAATGGAATACACGATACGAGAGAAAATTCTAGGGTGAGGAGTATATACCCAAATCTTTATAGGTTCGATTTGATTCGCATTCAAAATATATATAAAATAAGCAACCGGTACACATCGGCATTATGAAGTAGGTTCAGACTTTATTAAAAATAGTTATAACTAATTTCATGTTTAAATCAACTTGGATCGAATTTAATTGTATAGTGGCGATATATTCCGAAAATCCTTAAAATCGAAAATGAAAAAGATATGACAAAAAGTTTATTGTACTGATATATCCTTTAAGGATATGTATATTACACTTTAAAGATATATCGAGGACGTGAAGACTTTCCACGGCGCCCAACACTTGTCAACTGACAAAAATGAGAAATTGCATCGGATAGCATCCATATCCTTTAAGCGTTCTAAGTTGCATACTAAATCACGTGTTATGCTGCCGTATAGAAGTTAATAATTTAAAACCTATTATAAAATAATTCATCATTATTAAAAAAAAAAAAAACTTGACAGCTTAATACAATTAACTGAAAAGGGAAAAAGAAGTACTTGTATTAGGTACGTGTTTCGTTAGCTGATAGTGTTTTCTGTAATTTTCGTTTGTCACCTCAAACAGCACTGAGTGCATGTTGCCTATGACGATTATGACGAATCATACAACACCGCATATGTCCAAACGCGTCAAGCCGTTTGGGCAGTAGAACGTGCCAAATGGGCATACATACGCTTGACAAACATCAACCTCCTTCTGACACAGTCGGGTAAATATGACGAAAAGGTTCATTGCACTGGTATGACACTTCGGAGATATATCGAAGGCGTCAAGACGGACACCCGCGGCGACCGTCACTTGTCAGCTGACGCAGGAATTGTCACGCCCCGAGCGGTATTTTAAGCCCGTGGTACTCGGTGAGATAAAGATTAATTAGAATGTCCCGACTAAGCTAAGTTTTGCTCTTTTAAACCTTGTCAATCAAACTTTTAATTCGTTTAAACGATTTGCAACGATATTGAACTGTAAAACATTTGTAACCAACAAATGAGATGTCATTGTCAGATACGAAGTCACTCAAAAGAAAGTACCTAACTAACGTGATTGCGATATAAATAAAATGTTCATAGTCGAAGTTTATGATAATTTTATAACCTTTAATTAACCAGCTTACTCTGATACGCAACAGTTCCAAAAGAATGTGCGTACGAGGATCATTTTTGCATGACTCTATCTAACTGCGTCTGTAAATCATTGTTTAATATTAATATATTATACATGAAAAAATGACGAATATTTCAGGTCAAGGTTAAGTTAATTAACGACACAAATTCACAATAGTAAAATATTCATAATTGAATATAAAATAAATATACAAAGTATATTCATAATACGTACCCACGAACCAACAAGAATCTATTGAATTTCGCGTAAAACGTGTGACTACAAACGAGTCATTAATATCAACAACGATTACGACTGAAGACGGGGTTTTGCATTCTCACAACAGAAATAAGTAGTTTCCATAACTGAAAAGCTTCATATGGCAATAAAATAGTTTCACAGAAAACAGACCGGTGAGTTGTTACAATGTAATGGCAAACATTGCAATGAATCGTGCGTGTGAGATTTAAGAGCTATTCTAACGTAGCGTTAATATCATTCTAACTTTGTAAGCACGGCATAACAACACAAATCACTTATACAGTAGATATGGTCGTTTTCCGTTTTAAAATGGTAACGTTGTCGATAAATGGTTTTCATATCGATATAGAACTGTTTTAAGCGACTTCAAAAAGAAGAAGGATCTCGATTCGGTTAGTTTATTTTACTTCTTATAAAGATATCGTAAGCGTTATGATCGATGCGGAGTTCTCTTTCGGTTTCGGCTTCAAAATAATTTGATATTTAGAAAATGTACGTAATGTACGTATATCTGCCTACTATTGAATTTAAATTCCTCGTGTGAGTGCATCACCTTTACCATACACTCCAAACAAGTAAAAATCAGCGCTTGACACTGCTGTTATGCAGAATTATGCCGTTGGTATTTCAATTTTGTTTCTTTCTACTTAATAGTAGTAGCTAGTGGCCAATAGAATCCTATAAGAGGTTGGACACGAATCAAACAAAAATATTTGAAGGATGTGGTTCTTCAAACTAGAACACTGCAAAGCTTAATACTACTATTTTTTTAATTGAAATAGGGGTACGGGTAGCGGCGGTACCTTTAGAATCGAACCACAAAAAGTTGAACTACGTTTAAATATTTGTAATTCCTCCCTTAACATTATGCTTAAATCAGTTGCATAATCATAAAAACTACACTTAGGTTACAGCGGTACAAAATACAAATCCGCTAGATCCCGCTCCTCGACATCACGTGACGGTGCGCACGCGCATCTCGTCCCGTAACGAATGAATTACTCGCGCCTCTCAGCGCCACACAATGCCCATTTCACAGTATCAGACGTCGATGACGACAAATCAAAATAAATTATCGATTTTGTAATACAATATTCGTTCCGATGTTATTTCGTGTTCGTGCTGGAAGATCGCGAGCGAGTAATTTCTGTTACCTTGATATTTGCAATTTATTATGCAATTATTAAAACAGGATTTACAAATTCATAAATGATTTTTTAAGTTGTCAGCCTTATACGCAGAATTCCGAGTTTGATACCTGATGAGACTACATCATTATCAAATTCAATGATTTTAACAATATAACATTTTTATTTGGCTAACAGCAACGGTCATTAGCACAATGATTAATTATCAATTGTTATGCTATCCCGTAGGAACCATGGTGTTTTCTAGGATAAAAAGTAACTTATGTATCTATATGTTATCCCAGATTATAAACTATCTCGTTTGAGTATTGTTATACTCTTTTTTCGGCTTAGTCTATGGCAATAATGTCAATGAAGATCCTAATGCAGGAGGAAGGTTGTGAACATTATTTGTACCTTATTTGTAGGGATTACAAAATAGGTTTGTTAGTAAAACACAGGGATTAAGTACTTACTAATATCTTCATGTCCTTGTGTTCCGCGGACACGGAGTCGATACTAACCTGGAAAATAGAAAAAACATGGAATTAGAAAGGTATGTAGGTCATACACAAAGGTATGACATCTTACTAATATTATAAATGCTTAAGTTTGTGTAGATATATTTGTGTTTGTTTCTCTTTCACGCAAAAAAATGAATGGTCGGATTTTACTGAAATTTGACACACAGATAATTTATAACCTAGATTAACACGTGGGATACTCTTTACCGTACTATATGTGACCGAAGCGCGCTGAGCATTTGATACCCAATGTGGGTATTCATGATATTAAAAAAGTCGCTACTCCCCCTTTTTTCTATTTACAGGCGCTATTATTTAAATTATATAGCTTATATCTCTCTGCGAATTGAATTGGTTTTAATGATATTTCATATGTCATAATCCGTCAAACTGTTTGGTCTGTAGTTCGTGCCAAAGAAATTGACATACATACATACGAACAAACGTACATACATACGCTCGAGAAACATTAACCCCCTTCATAGGCAGGCGGTAAAAACTAATATTTAATATCTATGTCGTAACCAATTGAATGTAGTAGTACTTTACTTCACGTGAAGTCTTAGTACGGCGTGAACGGAAGTAAGCCATTAGGAAGGAAGAAAAGCAATCGATAAAATATAAACGTTTAAGTTAATTTTACACGATACCCTGACCTAAATATTTCCAGATTCCAAACAAACCCGATAACTCACGCAACATCAGAGTCTCACGCAAATGTAATCTCGCAGGACAAGGGCTGTACCTTCGGCCCAACAAAAACTAATTAGAAAGTCCCTAAAAAGTTAATATCATAAGTCGGTGAGCGTACACACGAGCGAATTTAATTTGGAGCGTTTTTAATTACGGCTGGATTCGGAGTCGGCCGGTTTGGGCGCCGCGGCCCCAGCCCTGTAATTATGGGGCCCGTAATTGCGGGACCCGAGTGCCCGCCGCTCGCTAGCGTCCTATGGCAATGCCACTAAAATTAGGATACTCTTTGACGGGGATTCTAGCTGAAAAAACTTTACGAGTTCGCTAAATTAGCTCTACTATGAACTTTTGCATTGAACTATATTCAAAAGATACGCAACTGATTCTGCATTCACGAGTTTCTAAATTATACGAAGGTCTATATTTTGGTACAATAAGAGCCTCCAATCATATGTATTCGTGAAAGTAATGTAAAAATCGTTACAGAAGTTTTCAAAATAAAGTTAAAAACAATTAATCTATTGATCTAGCGATCACTGCGACGCTAGTATATTTTTTTAGGTGGTAAATTGTTTTATTGCAAGTGTTACATGTACTAAAGTATAAGTGTTTATTATAAAATAGACAAATTTTCATAAGGCTTTTACCGTAACTACCATCTATAGAATAGACACAATATTACTTAATAACATACTGTTCAACGTACAAAATATGCGCTTTTATATTTACATATTATTGTTTGAGGTACAGTAAATAAATACAAGATTAATGTTATCATTTTTTTAAACTAGTCATGTATTTATATCTTTTATGCGGTGGGAAAAATGTAAGTAATCTCTTTCACTAATTTTTCTTTATATGTTCGTTTACTTAGTTTATCAACATGTTTGTTCGTTAACATCACAGCATATATATAAAAACGTGATCATACGATGCTTGATTGATCGTCTGTGGCGTTTCCTACAAAACCACAGACAATTATGTACTTATGTTAATGATATACACAGTAATACTAATGAAATCATAACTGTATACATGCGTACAATCCTCTACCTACTACTTTACGATTGTTACGGACCGAGCAAATGCTTAATTCTCTATAATTACGAAGATAACTCGCATTTGTAATCGCTACGTGCTACTGAATACTGGTCACTGTTATATTTCATATTAGAAAAAAATAAAACGTCTGCCATATAAAGATACATAAAAAATGCATCTACTTAATAATTTTCAACGCTAAACCAAGCGGTCGAAATTTGAATGATGAACAATGAATGAGCTACATAACATTTATGTTATTAATTATCCATCATAAAATGTTCGCCCAACGGATATTTTTATATACATACACGTGTTTCTGCTTCTTATAACTGTTATTCCTTTTAATTTCATAATGCCTCCTCCATATTTCTCGTGTCATATGAATTGATCAATGAAAGAATACGAAGAATAAGTCTTCTGATTCTAATGTGTTGACTATTTACATTATTAATATGTATATGATCCTATACATACCTTCAGATGTAATCGGACTGTGCGTTTAATATTTTTTAATATTTTAATTAAGTATTTGATGATAATAATACTTGAGTAATAATAAAATCAAGATCCCTGGGTACTCCCGAGTATAGTAAAGAATGGGTATTATTGAAATAAGTATTTCTTGATAGAATTCAATACTGCGATTCACATCACAGAAAAACAACGCTGTCTAGAACGTAAGGTAGCTTTACAAAATTACATAAAATTAAGCAGACGACTATTAAAAAGCACTCTAACAAAATAGTATAATTGTTCTCAGTGCAATCCACTCGTCTCCTATCTGGTACATTTAAAAGGATTGTATTTAATTACGATGACTAGCTGGTTGGAACCCAAAAAATATTTCAGCCTGCATTATGATAATTACAATTACAGACACTAATATATGAAACGGTTTGTATACTGTTTGAATTTACTAAAGATAGTGTCTGTTTTAACATACCTAGTTGAATACATCATGTTCAGTGAGATAATTACTACTTACACCAGGTGCATACATATGATTTACCTAATACTAGCGGTTTCACCCGTATTTAAAAATCTAGCATAATTTTAAAATGTAATGAAATTTTCATATACTAAATGAATTTTAATGAAACGGAGGTTAATAAAACCTCAAAATACGACTGTAAATATAAAATAAAAATTTAAATTAAAAAAAAAAAAAACAAACAAAATAGCTAAAAATTATAGAAATATCTATTATATCTTATTCTCAGTTCTACATTTTTTTTGTAAATATATGTGATATAAAGACATGCAAAATATTCATTTTTTATATATAGATACATATCTACTACACATTCACTATTTAAATGAAGACCGATAAATATGTAGTTTGTCATATCCTTTTAAACAAGATTCTTAGGTTCGATATCTATAAATTTTAAGTTGAATGCAAAATTCACTTACCAGATGGACATAAAAACTAAGTTTGAAAATACATACCTAAGACCTCCTTAATACTTATATCTGCCCACCCCAGCATAACGCATAACTGTAGGTACTATTCCAGGGTCTCGCATAGATTCGAAAATAATTCTACAGATGTCACTTTGTTGTTCATGTAGAGTGCATGTTTCGCTATCTGTCATGCCATCTGTACTCGCAATGGTTTCCGGTCACAACTGTACTACAATGTTTGTTGGTTTATAGGAATCATTAAGATTATTCGTCATCATCAACCCATTATTGTTATACTGTTGGCTATTCTCCGACTCAGATTCAGAATAGGGTTTATTTAAATAATATTCGTTTGCTTAAACTTGAAGCCTTAAAGTATCCATGTATATGTATTACAAAATCTTCGGGTAAATGCCGTAGTAATGTACAAACGACATACAGGCAGATTTTATTATACAAATTAACCTCATGTCACTCTTAGTATATTTTTTTGCGTATTAAATGTAGGTGAATACAAAACTATTATCATATATTTACTAGCACTGCAAGAATATGATAAATCTCTACATTATCAGAAAATTGATAAATAAAGTAGAGTTTTGTTACTTAAAACAACCCTTAGGTAATTTAGTTCGAGGTTTCTTTTTAAACGTGTAATAGAATTAAAATTGCCCACAGACCAATACTAGAAATAATCCAAATATAAAATTATTCTTCATATCTTATAAAATCTGGGTATTTTACAATTATATTATTACAATTTAAATGAAAGGAATAAACCAATAAATACAATAATAACTATGTCCTTCATTCCTTCACAATGAAAGAATAAACGCGAGACCAGTTCATTGTCGGCGAGTGTGACGCGAGACGACCGCGGGAGGTGTTTGTCCGTAATCACACATATAATCACACCAATTAAATATTTTTATTCCCATTCTGCCTTTGTTAGTATCGAGGAGTGCCTTTGTTCGCTCATTTCGGTACAAGACTTTATTATTCAAAAAAAATTTGTTCAATTTTGTTGCTTGTAATTTTTTATGGCTTAGTCAATGTACGCATTACGTATAAATGTATTCAAAAATAAATTTACTACATCCAACCATCAGCCTCTTGAGGCCCACTGCTGGGCAAATACCTCTTTACACTAAACGTTAGGGTTGGTATTACTTTAGTATTACCTCTCTACATTGTTATATTTAAGTAATATTACAGTGTTGTGAAGTAACATTATGATACCATGGTATGGTACCTGAGAATCTGCCCGGGCAAAGAGACCTTCGAGAACCGAATATCCATTATCCTCTCCCCTATAGAGCTGACACGGCTGTAGTATATGAGAGGCTAGGAGGGTAAGAAGTCCACGTATAGTATAGTAGTTATAGGAAGACGTTGCCCATCCCCTGGATTTGTCCTTTAGTCACCTCCGTGGACATCCACGGGAAGAGTGAGTGGTGCTATTCAATAAGGACACTACGCAGCAGTATATATTAACTCCTATCATTAAACGAGACGGTTGTTAAATTAAATTAAATATTATATTAAAGTATTTTTCAAGCTCTTTGCTTTGACAACTTTTATTCTTAAATACATTCACATAATAACCAAACATTAAGAATCATTATTCAACGATACTATTATTATTCGAGATTATTTTATATTTTTATTATATTTGCTCATTTGACCCAAGTATGTTATTGCAAGGTTTTTTTATATAATTCCCTTTGTTCAGACTACATTAGAAAGTTAATTTATAAAAATACATATGAAATAATATTTCTTAAACTTTGAATGTAATAATAAATATTTGTATCATATATTTAAGAATAATAATAGAAATAATATGAGGATTAGATTAGGATTATATTGAATGTTAATTAAATGCATTAAATCCTTATATTAATTAACCCAAAATATTCACTTTGACCTGTACAAGATAATTTTCTTTACAAACAAAGCAACTTCATCCGTACATATATTAACCAACGCGTATTTTCATAAAATTTTACATTAAAAAATTAAAGATTTACATCACGAAAAAAGTGAAGGTTATTTACTTTTACGATAATGTGAAATTTTACATTTTAACGCGACAATTTGATGCTTAAATATTAATCTACGTCACTTGAATTTTAATGTTTGTGCTAAATACATACCAAAGACAATTTAAATGATGTATCATTTATTATACGTAGTTTTATTAAAACAGTCTTTATTTATTGCGATAGGATAGAGTCTTCAAACTCAAAACATGACAATTACAATAATTAATTCATGACAAATTGTGCTTTTTAATTAATTTACTGTTCACTTATGAATTGCGGCCATACTTTGTGGCTGTTTTCTGTTTGATTAATATCGATTTTTTATAACCGAAGGTGAATTGGTGTAATTAATCAAGGGAGATTGCAATCGTCGATAAGACGTGATCGATATTTTATAAGTGACAGGCTCGGGAACAATTATGTGCGGTGCGAGTGGAATACTGACCAGCCAGTAAGTAATAAGCTCTCAAAGAATGTTGGTTTGAGACCTATTTATTATAAGATTATTACAAGATCTATCTCAAGGCCTGTAGGCTATTAACGTGCACAAATGTTTAAACATTAATTGCTAGTAAAAATGTATAGTTATAGGTAAACTAAAAGTCACGGCATCAATTCTAATCAGAATGCGGGTAATTTTTTGGGTTATTTAATATTAATGCAGATAAGTTAATTTAAATGTTAATTTTATGGATTTAATATATTCCATGACTAATTGTATACCTATCGTGAGGCTCAATAATATTTGTGCAAAACAAAAAAATATACCAAAGGTATTTTCAATAAAACAATAAAATAAGTGCATACGTAATTGTAACGTTTTAATCTTTACGCTATTCAAATATTACAAATATGTAAAAAATAACTATTTTATTTTCCATTATTTGTTTTAAAATTCATAAAAAAATTACCTCGCTGAAGTGATTATTGTTGACGTTATGGGGCACGGGGTACGAGCCCCCGGGCTGCTGGTAGTACGCACAGTTCATGTCAACAGCCCATCAGTTCACTTCACGTCACACGCGACCCGAATTTTCCGAAAGAAAATTCACGGAGCAATTATCGTAACGAATCGATGCAGCGGACGAATCTCGCCTACTAATTGTAGGGTTCTGGCGCGGAGTGCGCTCGCTCGCTCGCCGTCCCGCTCTGCCGCTGTTTGTTTACGGGGCGGCGACGCGCAGGGCGGCCGTTGGGCGGGACGGGTACGTATCGCACGCAAAACTAATATAACGATAACGCACACTTCACGTTACGGCTCTAATCAAAGCCGAGCTAAGTGACTTGATATAAGACGTTATGTCTCTATTATTTCTCGTCAGGCTTATTCTTCTCGGCTATAGAAACATGAAAAATAGGAACATGAACATAGAGCGTTGTTTACTCAATCCAGTAATAAACTGCTATAAAAGTTAATCTTTCCATTTATGTACGGTCAAAAACTACTAAAAAACTCAACCTTTTACCTATCTACGCAATGAGAATCTATCATTCATAATACGTCTTCTAATGTCTTTTAGTAAAATCACTTGTGATTATGAAATAATTTATAACCAAAAATACATTAATAGAATGTTCACTTCAAAATCAATTCGTGGTTTTATTTACACTATAGCTTCCATTATAACTATAATGAGACTTAGTTACGCTTATATAATACCGGCATAAAAGGCATTGGCCTATTGTTAATATAACCAAAGCTCCATAGGACCAAATAAAATGGAAAAGCTGAGCTGAGAAAAGGACTTGGAAACGGGAGTAACAACGTATGTGCACCGCGGGAGCGTCGCCGGCGCAGCGCAGATTACAATAATTACGCGCACGCGCCTCGCCCAGCGCCACCTATAATAACTATCATTTGCGCATGTTATTCTATATCCTACAAAACGCCCGCCTATCGTAGACGACATCTACGCTTTGTTGTTCTTACAATAGTAGAACAGCGTTACCGTTATGTTGAGCTAATCCAAAGATTTGTAATCATCGCTGTTTGTATGTAGCGCATGTTAGATACAAGAATGTGTCATTATTCGTTGAAAATTGCAGATAAGTCTCATATCGTAGCATTGAAATGGAATGACTAATACGCACCTCGGTTAGAAAAACTAAAGACGCATCCTAAATACCTTTTTTATATTCATTACAATATTATTAATCTTTACAAAATGTAACATCTGTTACAATATCAAATGACTAGATTTCGCGTGATATCTAAAGGAAAGTGCATCCTGTCATACGAGCCGTATCCGCCCTTACACGGATTGGTCGTAAAAAATGAACCAATTTTTATAATAGTCGACGTAATGATCCTGATGTACTTTATTACAAACCGGAAACATTTATAACCTTTTTGTGGCGAAAAAATACTTACTTTCATTAAATTTCTACCCAAAATGTGGGATTGTAACAGCTGGCAGCGTCTAATAGAATATTTTGAATCAAAATCTACCGAATGAATTAGAATTAATTTGTTGGAGAAAATTTTTAATTACTGAATGTAGACCTTAGTTTTTATACTTTGCAAAATGTTATATTATTCAATAAAATTCATACGCAGGTTTTAGGTACAATTAGGTCTGAAAAGGCGTGTCAAAATTAAAGAACTCTGTAGTTAGTCTCCTTGAAACGAAATATCACAGCAGTAAAAGTCTTAGGATTTCATCATGCAATCACGTCATATTTATAACGACGTTACAAATAGAATAGGGATCGTTAATACTAAGACGTCATTTTTATAGTACACGTTATAGGTATGTATGATATGGTTCCATTGCCACACCTATCTTTAGCGTGTAACTTCTTGCGTTTCGTCGGAGAGGTATAGTTGTAATCTTTGTCCTCGGTAGAAACAACGCATCTGTAATTGACGTCGGAAGGTTCTTCGGAAAGGAAGACCACGTACCATCAAGTGTAATGCATACTGCATACATAATGTATAGCCTATGTAATGCTAGCCTAGAGAAGTGATAGCCTAGTGGTTGAAATTCGGTCTCTCAATCGAGGGTCCGAGCTTCGAATCCGGGACAATAATGGGTTGACGATGTAGGGGAGAGTTGGAGGTATTGTACCGTAGGATGAATCGTACCTCCTCCAGATTTTCCATTAAATGTTTTTATTTTGCTCTGGTAGTGCAAAAAATATACTACTAATGCCATACATCACATGTAATTTTGTAACGGCGTGCGCGAGGTATTTCATACTCAAAAAAAAGAAAAATATTTTTTTTGCGATCAAAATTTTACAGTGCATATGTAAAGGTTCATCTATACATATAAATAAAATTGAAGTGTCTGTTTGTAATATCAAAATAACAGCTTTTTACCAAATGCATATGGAAGTATATACGATACTGATAATGATCGGAGCTTAGTGATAAGATTGCGCATTGTACTTTAGATTATACCTACATATGTTTGTTTTTTTGTCAGTCGTTCCGTATAATATGAAATATTTTAAAATTGTATTGTATATAAAGTATGGCTTAATACAATTTCGATGAAGAATGTCATGATTATATTAATTCTATAAAACAACGTGAACTCAATTTCAAAAATGAATGTTGTGCTAATAAAATATGAAACGTTGTTACATTTTTATTCATACTGTTATTGTGTTCATTCATAATTGCGCTTTAACAAGATTGAATAGAACCAGGCGTTACCTCATATTGTATCGGGTATGTGCTGGGCGGCTGGGCGGAGTGAGGGCGGGATGAGGGCGGAATGGACAGATGCGCACGCGACAGAGATCGCGTGCTCGTTACGTGGAACATGTTGCATTGAAACATTTCTTAATAATAACTATAATTGAAAAATTGAGATCATTTCTCCCAATCCCTGAGACAGTGAAAGTGTTAGGTTAAGAGAAAATGTTTAAGTATCTTTAAAAATGTTTTAAATAACAAATTACTAAACCCTATAAATATTTAAACTACAGATTTTTACAACTAATATTCTTAACGGGTACTACACCCGTATTTAAAGTGTAATTTTCTAATATTTCTGGTCAAAAAATAAGTTAAAAAATCGTACTATACGTTTACGGCGTAGTGTGCTCTCTGTCTTTGGCAAATTATTATGAGAACGTAATAAATAAACAAACAAACCAGCATTTATAATACCCTTTACTATACGTATAAAATGATGTTTTATAGTTAAAACAGTAATTAACAGAATAAAAAAAACTAATCTCTAAATCCTTTTTAATCTTAAAATGAATAACGTAAAATCTCTGAAGAATATCGACAGTTTTATCATAGCCAATCGAAACTTAAAAAAATTGAGTATATACATTAACAATTCTCATTTAATAATAATTAATATTATACAGTACATATTAATAAAGATACATATTAATACAGACATAAACAATTCACACACGCAGAATCTGCACTTATGCCACACAATGTAGCGAGTGTTCCCTCCGAGTGGTCGTTTGCACAAAGCTTGCAAGGGGCTATAGAAGGGGTGCAATGTTTCCGGTTGCAATCTTACACCTACTTCCGTTCAAGCGTAGGTATGCTTGGAATCGCGTTTCATGTAATCTGTTCTATATCTGTATAGACCAATGTACAAGTATAAATGAATTCGAAGTGTCTGTATGGTATATCAAAATAAATGTTATAAGCGGACGTAAGCTTATAACACTACTTGTACTTATAGCATTATTTGCTTATAACTTAACGAATAATGTTAGTTAATGAATGAGTGGTAATATATTAGTAAACTTATTTTTTATTAATCTACACAAAATTAATCCAAACATTAATGTCTATGTTGTTTTTTTTTTGTTTAAGCTGTGTCTTGTCTTGTGTTAACGTTTATCTTTTTGTGTGAAGTAAATGAAATGTCCTTTGTTTTTTTTTATTTAAGGTACGAGTTTTATTGACGACCCGCGTGGCGGTACCCACGACACAGGAGAAAATCCTAGTGTGGGGATAGCCCCACACTACGAAGGAAAAGATTTAAAGCTTTCTACACTCATAGGAGTGTAGAAAGCGTTAATCTTTTATTTAAGGAATTACTAAAATAATTCATTTTTACTGATATATTGCCCTCTATTCCTCTTCTTCGTATTTTGGAATATGCCTGTATAAAAAGTAGTTTTAATCTTTTTGACATAACAACCTAATGATAATGATCACGCAATCATAATACAAACTGGATCCTTCTCTCTCTCACACACATACACTTACTCTTACTTATCTTTAACGTAAATATGATACATACTTTTGTGATATCTAAAAAATGTATGAAATAGTTCGTTATACTGAAACACAAAATAAATAAATAGGCAGATACCTACGTTATAACATTAATAAAAATCAACGATTAATATGTAGCATCTTTTCTTTTCAAAACCTTCTTATACTTTCTATCTATCCATAAATAGCCTTTTAAGGTCCACTGCTGGACAAAGGCCTACCTTACCTAGGGATTTTGTCCAATAACTACCGCGCCAGGCATATGTACTGTGCACCGCAATAGGTGTTAACGATGCACAGTAAGACGATTTTGCCCATCTCTTAAATTTGTTCCTTAGTCACCTCGTGGGACCAAGATCAACTCCACACGGCACCACCTATGTTTACCTTACAAAAAAACTATTTAATGAAATTATAGATTTTTTTTCATTGAAGGATAAACGAGTCATGCAAGTACTACAATGGAAGGTTTTTAATGAGATTAAATAAATTTTAGGCATTCCTCCGTGCAACATAAAAGTACACGTGTATGATACGTGTACTTTTATGTTGTATTTAAGACCATGGGAACTTATGACACAGGAGCTTATTATCAAAACTGGACATATTTCAATATTCAATATTTGATTTTATCTGGCCAGCGATAATCTCCTGTGAAGTGGAAACATTGTTCAAATTTCAGTCACAACACGTGTGATTCTCCTTTTTGATACGAACGCATTGTCGATGGAGTTCGCTTAGTCCCATTCATTCCTCTTTCAATGCACGTACATTCAATGAAGGGACATTTGACGATCGTTTCCTATGCAAAATTTTGCTTAATCCCGGAATAAAGGTGAGCATTTGAATGCTTCCGCTGTCAATGAAAGCAAGTGTCGTTCACAATAAGCCGACGTAGAGATGTTCATTTGACGATGTGATATAGATGTTCCTCAATGTTTACAGCATAATAGGATTAACAGAACACTGAATGTTAAGAAGTGCTTAACATTTTATCGTATATTTGTTCACAGGAGTATTGTTGACTCAAAATTTGGAGTACCACTTTTGTCGAACTTAGGAGGTAAATTTTGAGACAATATTTTTAGAGAAATAATGTGAAATTTCATTTTTAATTTCTCACCAGTAGAGTTTGAAGAGTGTTTTCTACTGGTTAGTACGCAAAAGATTATGCATACGTATGCATATAATATGAAAAGGTACACTTTCTAAGTAAAGTACAAAGGACATATAACTATCTGGACACTAACTTATCTCCTCAATAATACTCAAATTCTAAGCTGCCTTGACTTATCAGTAAGTTATAAAAAAATATTTAGTGTGTAGTATTTTTTATATATTAGTTTACACAAACAATTTAAAATATTTCACATTTTTTTCATATGTGTATGAGTAAAATCAACTCATAAAGCGCTACACTAACTGGACTGGACAGGCGGCGCAGCGCATCGGTGTTCACGACATCGGCTGCAACGCGCCAAACAACAAAATAAACCAGCAAACCCGCGTAATAATGGTGTTTCCACCCTATAACAATAACTACGTAATAGTCAAGAGCTTTTACGAGCTTTTGTGAGCTTGTCGAAGCTTCTACTCGTTTTTTCCGATGAATGCTCCTCGTTGCACTTACGTACACCACTTTACGACTGAAATATTTTATTGAATACTTACTCCGTATAAGATTGTAATGACAAAGGGTTGCTTTTGGTTTTTACTACATTGTTATTAAAATAAAAAGCTTTTCCTTTTCAACAAGAGATTAATATAAAAACATTGTTTTCTTTACACAAAAGTTATTTCTGAGTAGATATTAGATAAAAAATGACAAAGCTCCGCAGATAATAATAATAGGTACGTTATATGTCCATACTAAGTATCTAAAATCCAAAAGCGTGTGAAATCTATACTTATTGAGAGAACAAAATTAAATTTCTATTTAATTTTTTAATGGAATGAACACACACACAAAACTATTACAATGATCAAAGGTAAATGACACTAGCCGCATAATAACACATCTAAATCTGAGCATTTATTTCAACTAGAGATGATTTTGAGATAAAGTGGCCGCGTCGCCGCGTATAGATGCTCTGTTGTTGAGATAAAATTAATAGCAGCTATTAAACCGCGAAACACTCTGAGGAAGACTTCATTAATTTTCCACAACGGACTACGCCTCTTAATGCTCGAGATGGCCCGGCGATAGATTTATTAATTATTTATCATTTTGTAGCTATTTTCTGAAAGCTTTCCGCAATTTCAAGATATGCACCAAAGCTCTTTATGTAAGTGTTAATGAAATGAAATATCTTTGTTAAAATGTTGTAAATGTAATGTAATTTTTTTTTCTTACACTACGGAATCGGACCTAAACTGAGAAGATCCGGCAAGAAACTCAGCGGGTTTGTCTTTTTTCTTCATATTGTTTTTAACATTTTGTTTGTAACATGGGCAATATAAATAGTAAGTTAGCCAGTATCTTGCCTTACATTTGACTAAACGAGAGGTTTGTTGGGTAAGTGTTACGTGGAAACTTACAAGTAAATTGAATAATTACGTGGAAAGTCTGAAAAGCTGTAAAGGGTAGGAATTGCGGAATAAAGGGAGAATAGGTGGTGGATAGCCACTATAAATCAAGATGTTATCGGAGTAAGCAACGGCCCGCCGATACCAAAGGGTGAGTCGCCGGCTTTATCAAAGTATGGGTTATCTTGATTATATCAGGTTACAGAATTAGGCGATTAAACAGGTCCACGCTCAAATTCTTTATTACAAAAATAAAAAATATACTCTATAGTCGGATAAAAATCATGTATGAAGTAAGTATGTGGAACATAGTATGTGGGACTCTACTCTCGCAATGCCATTTTTCACTGTTACGGATTAAATCTCACAAAAGCAATAAAACCAAAGATTCGAAAACGCATAATTACACACTAAACCGTATAATTTGCGAGTCATTCATTAAAATTCAACTAAAGATGAGAACAACAAAGTTCTCGAGGAATCACAAATCAAACGCAACTCGGCGATGGCCGGGGGCGTCGTAAATCAGAGGCGCGCTTAGACCTTCTTAGCTTTTCTAGATAAAGATTTATCCCGTAATAACATGTTGCTTTTCAGTAAATCAACCGCCGAATTATCCGGTAGAGGAGCAATGATTAATCGATGGAGCTGCCGAAGTAATGACGGGAGGATAGCACGACGCACGCCATGGAAATATTGTACCGCTACTACGCCAACAGGCCTTACGAGCACGATCTACTAGGATATTTCCGAGAACGACGCTATAATAAGATCAATTTTATCTATTAAAAGTGTAGTACTATGCGCATCTGTTTCTCTATATCTATATCTGGACACTATGTACGTTGGTATGTGTTATATAATGCTCAACAGAAATGCCTAGCAAACTACGTCATTTAAAAAAATACATTTTAGACATTTTAATACTCACAGCTACACATTTATATACCTAATTGTTATGGCGAATAGATTTTTTGTTTAATCTTTGCATTAAAATTATATTATCATCGTTGATGATATAATTGCAGGAAAATCCAATAAGCAAGTCCAATTTATGAAATGAATGGACTCAAATAGGTATAAGCCAACGCCCACGAAAGTGTGACGTCATTTTTATTAACAGTAAAGCAATAAGTAGGTTTAATTTAAACCAAAAACATCTTACTCGAGTTTTTAATCTTAATATAAATTCATAGAACGATTTTATGGCTATAATCTGAAATAGATACACAACTAAAACACGCATTTAATTACTTCTCATAATCTATTGCCGTGTAACTGTTTTCAGATGAATTTTAATTAAACACAGTCTTTAATTAAATTTATATGCCGGGAATGATATTTCATAAAAATAAAATACATTCGTAGTGCACCTAGGAAGTCTTTATTAAGATTGCGACTGCAAAGAGGCGGGGCCGTCCACTTGTTGGGATATTTGAATAATCACCGCATTACCAGATAACATTATATACGATCAAATAAACCACGGAACTAACATTGTAACATGATTATTTATTCATTCGGCGTATTGGAAATATCACAAATATTAATAACACTCAATGTCGTCATCGATATTTTAATGTAACTTCTTGTCGCTATTCGAAAAATCTTGGCAGTATTACAATAAAAATATATATATGTATCCAAAATCGGCTTTTTGTGGTCGACTACTAAACACAGGCCTACTCTAATAGGTCAGTCAATGGTCGCCATGCTTGCCATCATATTGGTGACCGCAGTAGGTGTTTTTTTTTATAGTATGGACGTAGCAAAGGAGCCTGCAGCCCACCTAATGGTAAGTGGTTACTGCCGCTCATGGACATCTGTAATCAACCCTAGGTAAGGTCAAAGTCTCACCAAAGGTTAACCACAGATGTGTTGCTACCCCTGAGGACTAAGATGGAATGCCTCGGAAAAGTATGTCTCCGTTACGACACCCTACAGACCGGAACACACCAGGACATAACACTGCTGTTATAAGGCAGAAATAGGTGTGGCGGTGGTGCTTCCGAAGTCTAACCACAAAGAGTACTACCACCTTTAAATTTTTATGTTACAAAGGAAGACGCTGCTGCCATCACCTGGAATTAGTCCCTTAGTCGCCTCCTAAAACATATAGGGGATGAAGGATGAGGTATTCAAGAAATCACTGGGCACGATTTTATAATTTTAAAATTTAATCATTTCATTTAGTTCGTCAGCAGCGATACGAGCAACACTGTATAGGAGTATGAAGCATTTCAACATTGTCCATACAACTAGCATCAAAGTGATGGCCAACAGGCAAATACCTATGCTCGTTTACTGCTACAACCACTTACCTATAATATACAAATAGGACGAATGGAATTAATTCCGGTTCTAACCCTGAAATTAATAATAAATACGAACATTTATCACCTATAACAACGAACAGCAAATTTCATGTACATCATATACTTTTGTGTCAATTTGTACCGAATGCCGATTTTAAACTGAAATGTAAAAACTTCTCCAAATGGTCTCAATGTTGTATTCTTCAAAACATTTTATCAAACATTGTAGCCGACTAATACTATTTAAACAGTATTCAGGAGTTTATGCATCCCGTAAACCATTATTTTGCACTTAAAATACGAGCTGTTATTTGTAACCGATAAGTTATAATTAAATGGTCATAGATAACTTCCATAAATTATGTCCAAATTAATATTAAGTGTAACTCAAATGTGATAATTACTGACCAATAACAATATATTGGAATGGAAAAAGTGATACAATTACATACATACACACGGAAGATTTTTAAATGATTAAATAAGTACCCACGTTGGTACTTATTTTATCTCCTAACTTTTTTATTTTTAAACATGTTGTCTTCTTATTTTTTAATAAAGAGACACATTCTTGACATGTGTTACTCTTCTCTGTTTTTTGTTACTGTCACGAACACACTTAGCCAACTTGGAAATTACCAAAAACCCTTTTTAATAAAGTTAAACTCCAACATTAACCACGTAAAGGCGCATTTAAAAGAGATTGGTACCCTACCAGACGCATTGCAAGTTAGTCTTTGAGTTATTGGTTCTATTGGTTACATGAAGATACTAAGTAGAATTTGGTTACAAATATTTGTTCTAATATACAAAATTATAGATATTTGATGCATAATAATAAAAGGTGGTCTACACCTGCATGCTTATTTGCTACTTCTTTTAGGTAAAAAAAAAGAAATCCCGTACAATCCCACAAATCATCAGGATCCAAGAATTTGCACTTCCACCTCATAGGTCATATTTTAACGATAATGATGGTAAGCGAGCGTGATAATAATTGTTATTAATATGATCCAGATCTGCTATTATTTTATAATTGAGGGCTTTTGGGCAAAACCCTGCAATTATAAGGAGAGCCCGGAGCTAAACGAACAACATGCAACGTCGTTTTTGCTCCTCCGAATTGTTCCATCTAAATGTAGATGGGCATGCCATTTAACATCAACTTGTCAAATCCCTAGGATTTTGGAAAAATCAGTTTGCATATGCTGTAAAGTGCAAGGTAATATATTGTTTTATTTGAATTATTGAATACTTTGCTTACACAATGACGTGAAAACTGACACTTTTCCTACGTCATACCTAGGTATATGTACCTACTTTTTGTCAGTATACGAACACATTTTTTGTACATGTACCTAAAGATAAGGCAGACGGGCTTTCCGATGAAAAGTAGTCACTGTTACCTATGAATATTTACAACACTGAGAAGACGCCAATTCATCCCCGGCTTTGAAGGAGAGTTCTTATTGCACCTTTCTTGAAGAGCTCCATGTCATAGCGCTCCGGATATACCTCAGGAAGGCATTACACATCGCACATGGAGCTGAAATATACCACCGGGCTTGGAACTTCTTCAAGGTGAAAAACGCTTACAAGGGTCTCACACATTTAATCACGCCGGCCAAATTTTGAGCAACTTAAGGAATATTGACAAAACCAACTTTCACACTAAATTCAAATCTTACGTTATCACGAAAGTAACAAAAACGATTTATCACGTAATAATTTATGACGACGTTGTTTTATTTTCGAGTGTTCTCAAATTCGTCGCGATCGTTGTGATTAGCCGTTGGGGCTTTAATCGGGCAGAAATCTATATGCCGTAATCCTGAGAAAGATTCATTATTTATTATGAATATTAGTCAATTTTTATTTAGTCAAAAAAGCGGGCAGCGACGGCCCGGCCGTCGAGCGGCCGCACGCAATTAACTGAGCCAACCCTGTAATTATGGACAGTAAATTTCTGGATGCGTCCAAGTTGCGTTCGCGTATATTGTTCTATCTATTCAGTTTATTCGGGATTAGCTCGCTGCTAATATACTCTCATCTGATCGTGTAGGTTTCTTTTTATAGAACAAACAAGTTTGTGAATGAACTAGCGGCTTTACAAACAGCGTATGTAGCGTCTGGGTATATTTTGTAAGCTGAATGTTAGACACGAGTCAATTTAGACAGAGCACTGCCTATTTGATATGATAACTAGATGTGATATTAATGCTGACGCAAAGGAACAGCAGAAAATTGTATTACATATGTATTTGTGTAAGTGGTAGAAAGCTAGAACGTAGCTGTTATGGGTTTAAAACGATGTTTTACAGAGTCGATCAGGTCTTGATAGGTCGCCCAGCTCCCATAACCACCTTATGGGAGCTGGGTGACAAAGTCAGAAGTACAAAACGATATAAGCTTTAATAACATAATTTTACCAGACGCATTTTAATAATAGGTGTTTGTACGGTGTCTGTTTAAGGCAGGTACTAAATTATGTATTTTGGCTATACCTAATTATAACATAACATAAAATATAATATAAGTTACAATTGGCTGATATTGAGATATAAAAAGCAAATGGAGTCGTGCCATTAAAAAAAAATGTAAAAATGGTCTTAAATAATTTCTCATGGGAATGTGTGTGTACATGTGTTTGTCCACAAATTCCATTCTTTTTTTTTCATCACAATAATAAATATTATCTCGACAAAACGAAATATGGAGCCCTATGACTCCTGTCGTACTATAACGATGAATATTTCTTCATATTTCTTATGTTATTTGTCCATCAAATCCCCCAATTGTATCTTCACGCATCAGACAACTACTAAAACAATGCATACGGGCTCTATCTGTGTTTGGCATCGCAATAAAAAGTATAATTAAGTTTTCTGCTTAGATAAATTTCATCAGCTAGTTCAAACGGCTAAATTATGGTAATTATTTTACGTTAATTTCATTTATAATAACGAATGTATCCTGTGGGTGGTTTTCTTGTAGTTACAAATGAGCAGGTGTCAAATACATTTGTTGCCATTTCTATCATAATCTAGGCTCGTTATAGAGCTACTCTGTGCATAGGTAGAATGTGTTTTAAGTATCAAAATATATACGCAGGACTGATCAATTGACATCCATAAGTCCTTTCACCTACAATGGAGAATTAGGATGGCGATGGTGGCTACACTTGAATTGCAAAAGACTTTTATCGCCTTGAAAATAGGTTTTCGAGTTTTTTTTTTTTGTATAAGACGACCTAAACGATAACCTAACGAGCAACGAGTTGATAGTATGTGATCGTCGTCGCATGGACATCCGTAAACAGAGAATAAATCCGCAACATATACAACAGGGGTTCTATCTGAAGTCAACCACAGGAGCGTTACTTTTTCTGAGGACTAAAGTCACCGCATATAGTAAGCCACCACACCCTACCATCGTAACAGAAGAACATCACCGTGCTCCTAATTATGACTGTGAAAGCATCCACAACCTACACAAATAGACCTTGTCATCTGTCATATTTGTTTTAGTTTATACATAGTAATGAATGATACCCGTGTCACGGTATTTGTAACATCAAGGCTTTACGATCTCTGATCCCTATTCATTCACAATCAGAGTCGTGTCGTGACATGGTGCCGTGTCGTTGTCGTGTTCCGTGATTCGGAGACACAATGGAATTCCCGTCATGAGTCGACAAAACGCGCCCATTCATGCTACGCCACGCGTTCGCCCACGCTACAAATTAGTAAACATATAGAAATCCTATAACTGAATTCACCTATGACACCATACTATACTTAAGTACTATGAGTAATATGTAATAATGATTCTAAGAAGAAAACATCGCAACTCTTTGAAGGTGGTAGAACTATGTGCTTCGACTCCGGAGGCACCACCGCCACACCTATTTTTGCCTAATAAAAGCAGTGTTTTGCGCTGCTGTGTTCTGGGGTGTGGTAAGGGAGACATACTTTTTCGAGGCATTCCATCGTAGTCCTCAGGAGTAGCAACGCAGCTGTGGCTAACCTTAGGTGAGACTTTCTTAGGTGATCTTACTTAGGGTCGATTGCAGATGTCCATGGGCGGCAGTAGCCACTTACCATCAGGTGGATTGCATGCTCGTTTGCTACTTCCGTACTATAAAAAAACCTGACCTACGAGTACTTCAACTACTGATATTTAGGTAATATTATTATTATAATCCGATTGTCCTACAAGGAAGGTATTTTTTTTGTTTTTTTAATAAAATATTGCCTATGTTAACCACCCTAAACACGACATTCTGACGTACCCACATTCTTTAAAGCTTATGACAGATAGTAACCAAATAGTTACAATAATAAGTAATACAGTAATTTATCAATAGTCATCCTATTATATATTGTAATATACTGTATATATTGTACCTGTATATATTGTAGTTTGTAACAGTAAAATATAGGTATATTTTACTGTTACAAACTATCAATTTAAACTCCCCAATTGATATTTCTACGAACATCTGAACCTTAAGTTATAAAAATCGATCATTATAACTTATGACGTTATAATTTTAACTTAAAATCCGAATCGAACTGGTTTACGTGAAGAATGTGAAGAAAAAGAGAACGACGCTCGGGGCCGGTAAAAGCGCGCGAATGGCGACCTGCGACCCGCAATTTGCATACAATGGCCGCGTGGGCTCGGACCGGCCTTACGATACATTATGTGACCGTACATGTACCGAAGTAAATAAATCTACTTAATTTTATTGAAATATATGTGTAATGGATATATTAAATACATTGTAAAAAGTAACCATTTTGACGTGATTTAGTTATTTATAAAAATAATTGTTTTATGTGGTCTTGCAAGCTTTCCGCTACCATGATAAAATAAATGGAATGTTAAAAAAAAATTGGTTTTATTAACAAATTAAAAAGTTTTACATGCTCTTGATAGCTTTCCGATATTATATTGGATTTGTTTCCATCTTTATATTTATTTTTCAGACTGCCAGTCAAAGCAATAAAAACAAAACGTTATCCAAAGATATCTAGTCATATTGCATTCTTTTTCATTTAGGTAGTAGAGTCTTATATAATTCGATTGCGGCGGCATCACTGTCATTCTTATAGGCACTCTGTGTGTTCATAGTTATTTATAGTAATGATACACTTCTGGAAGACGACAATTAAGGCTTTAATCCCGTTTAATTAAATCAAATAAGATTTAAATCGACTACATTACGTGTATAGGCGACTATGACAGCTTACTTTGCTTCTTTACCTGTGTATCCATTTTAATAAGCATACCCCAAACTTACGAAAGCTCCGAATCTGTCTAAAACTTATGGGCGGGCGGCTCTGACTCATAAATCTGCGTTCGAGACTTTAATTTTCAGTTTTCTCAAAGTTATGTGAAATACCTCCTAAATTTACTAGCGAACATTATAAAAGTTGCCACAACCAGCCAAAGATCTATTCCTATACCACCTCGAAAAATCTATATAATATTAACTTGTACCGTCTAAGAACAACAAAACCGCAGAGTGGGCGTGATCAATGTGGCATGTTTATTTCAATCGGCAATTTTTCAGCCGGTATGTACTGCAATGCAGTTGCCTGGGAGATTTATTGCGAAGTTCCCTCGCACTCGAATCAAACGGCTTGATTAATGAGAGCTCGATCTATTTACTGCCCGCTCTGTATCACTGCGAAAAGCAATGTTCAGTATAGCACAATGGCTCAAAAATTCATATAGAAACAGATTTTACTTTAAGGTTTTGATTCCATAAAACCTAACTTAGTTTTGTTTGTTTCTATGTTCCATTTTAGACGTGATATTCCAGATGATTGATATTCCAGATTTTAGACGTGAAACTTTAGAATCGTTGTGATTTAAAATTCAATGAAACAAAATAAAAATAAAAAAGTTTTATTGCATTAAAAGTAGTACATAGTTTTACAATATTGTTGGGGACCCCCTTTTAAGTTTGCTTACAAAAATGCTTTACGAAAACAGTTGTCGGCGCTACAACTAGATGGTCCTGTACCTCATTTCTGAATCACGCTAACAAATTTTACTTCATAACTTGTATAAGAGCTCAATTTTGGTGCGAAATAAGATGTCTGATAATGAGCTGTAATAATTACTCAATCGATTGTTTGAAAAACATAAGTCTTAATATCCTTGTGCTTACAAATCTCTAAATAATTTATGTGTATGTGTCTTTAAGTTTGTCTAAAAATTTAACACTTAGGCTAGGCTATACTTGAAGCCTCGTTGAAATAACGTTCCTCTACTTATGTTACCTATGTATGTATCTACCTATCGTTAGTATACCGATATATATTTACAAAGGTATACTTAGATCTTTATGACACGGAGCTCACGTTTCTTTCTACGTTAAGTGAACAACTTATTTCCGCAAACCCTCAACCTTAACTAAACACATCGTCACTAAAGCCAAAAGTGAGTGCATAAACGGAGCGTAACAGTGGGGAAGCGATAATTTCCCATCGGATGGCGTATTCGACTTGTTCCCATCAAGGGTGTACCTATGATACGTGGTGCAAGTAGGGTTGGCAAGCAAGGCCTTTTTTGCTATATATTAATATGGAATTGAAATAGCAAACGTATGTATAGTCTACTTCTACGGTGCCTATTAACTATGAACGCAAATTTGTATATAAAATATAGACCATACCTACTATATTAGTAGTAGGTTTTTTGTACCTTGTATATTAAGATACAGAAATTTTGTTATCTCGATGTACCCACTAAACTTAATTCTCTTTACGTTTTATAATTAATAATTGTACACAAGTGTAATCACCATGTGAAAATATGTACTTACAATAACATGTTATTCTTATTCTCAAGTGAATCAGACTTGAAAATTCATGTGTGAAATTCATTTTATAGTTTGAGAATAACGACGTGTCTAGACATAAGAATTAAAACTTTTGTAAAAACATAAAGTTCGCAACAACATATACCAAACCATATTAAAGTAATACCTCCCAAATGAGATCATTTTAAAGCAATCTGAAAGTTCAATTTATTTCCGACTGCGTTAGTAAGAGGGTAACGTTTTTCGAGCGTATGTTTGTACGTCCATTTATTTGCATGCGCTACAGCCTAAACGACTTGACGGATTGTGATATAGGCTCTATAGTTTTCTAGAACGGCTTCTGTAAATAAGGAAAATAGGCATTTTTTTTTATTATCATATGGATATCAAAGTAAGCTAATAAAAAAACACTTCTTTTTTACTTTCACCAAGGATAACTTCGGCATAGGATATTTTTCTGCTACCTCTTAATTCTATATAGCTCGCTGGCAGCCCTATATTACACGAGCACTACGCCAGTTGACCGCATTACGAGCGCGACGAAGCGGGCCGCACCCCGGGGACTATTTATCAAATGATCATTTGATTTTCTTGTGTTTGATCACTGAACACATTAAAATTTGCAACAGCAGTGGTTGCATTGAGTAGCTTCACTCTGTATATTGGCTTCTTATAACTTTTTATTTACTTAACGCAATAATACCGTAATTATGAGCACCTATATACTAGGGAGAGGGTTAAAATTAGGAACAATTACGACTAATGATTTTAAAATTCCAATAAACAATTATTCAACTAATATATCTGAATATATTTGAAATACAACTAAAGTTGTAATAAGTCTAGATTTTTATATTGAAATATTTTGTATCTTAATTAAGTACAAACTTAAGTGAGAAATTAGGTATATCTAAACCAGCAATAGCCATCTGATTCAAAATGAGAAAACTGTATAAAGTTTGCCCAGAATCGAACCTACACTTTGCACCACGCTGCACTCAGTAGATAACTAGTTCCGCACGCACCCTCTCCCTCTCAGGATACGTCTTATAAAATACGATCTGTTTTGATTGTGGCCTGGGGCACAAATCAATTAGGGCTCCCTCGGCCCCCCGGGGCGCAGCGCCCGCGACACCCGAACCAGTGGCTCGTTTTATGACACATCACAACGAATCGATTCATTAACATTCACCATCTTTATTGCCACCAATTGGCACGACCTTTTATGCTCATAATAGACATTGATTAGTTCCTCGGTACCATTGAAAAATCATTTGTGGAGAATAATTCATTCATAGGAGAATAAATTAACTTTAAAACTCTCAACCCCTAAAGTTCCATTACATTATAAATACAAGCAAGGAAAAACAGATATTGGAATTCAGCATTTTTAGATTTTACCTGGTCGGCAATAGAACCTGAAGTCCTCAGTATTGTATATATATAGGTATGCGTGAAGACCATTGTGGCACGCACTTATTTGGATAATAAATGAAACACATTTAATTAAATTTAGAGGAAAATGTAATGCAGAGATTAAACAAGTACTTATATTAAAATTTTATAAAAACAAAATAGAGATGAAGCTGTTTGCCCAGTGGCAACAATTTTAGTCTGGAATTGAAATTTCTTGTGGAATATACACAGCATTATATATTATCGAGTGTTCGAAGTCAGTTATAAATTTATCCCTTGCTTTACCGATTGAAGAAAATAGTAGACCACAAATCTGAGAATTATTACTAATAGTCTCAAAGTGTGCAAAATCAACTAACCCAATTAATCAAGGAGGTGGTTGGTGCCTTAGATGCTTGCAATCCCATGCCTGGCCGTAACGGGTTGATATTAATGACCCAAAAAGTTGTATGATGTGCGTGTAAGGACAATATAATTTTTATTTATATTAAATATTAAAAGACCTCCGGCTGTTTGTCACATAATGTTAATGTTTCAGTAATTGGTAGGACCACAAAAGGATATTTTGAAAATGGTTGATATTGTTGATGATAATTAATATCTAGGTATATAAATAAATAAATAAAATGACAGTGTCTGACTTGTAATATCAACATAATTAATATTTTTAACTCATTTATTTAATACATTCAATAATATATCCACAAGCAACATAAAAACCTGTTTTGTTTTCTTCGTCTTTCTCTATATTACACTGGTTTTCGAAACGGCTGAACTGAATTTATTTTGACACGACTTATGCTTAAATGTATTATTTATTTTATGGGAAATAACATAAAACATTACTTTTTTAAAATATTCACAGTAATGATGCCAAAAAATTTACAAACCGCATATAGTAGTACCCTTTTTTTT
>MOOZ01000060.1:1149072-1168503 GCA_002930495.1 Cecropterus lyciades | reverse complement strand
TATAAAATTTCGGTTAATGTATGTCACGTTACATTTCTTTTAAACGCGGGTGAAACCGCGGGCTCAGCTAGTAAATAATAAGTCACAATGTTGATTATATATTTTTGCTACAAAGTACAGAATTCATTATCAATTTAACAATTATTATGTGGTAAATATGCATTCAATTACATGTAGTCTTATTATAGGCACTTATCTTTTGGATGCAGGTAAACTTGACAGTCTTACTAATATTATGAAGATTGTGAGGATGTATGTTTGTTACTCTTGTAAACAAAAATGACTGATCTAATGTTCATGTAATTTTTAACATACTTTATGACATACGATACTCTTAAGAGTTGTAAACGTGACCGAAGCGGAGCAGCAGGAAAAAGCTAGTTCTCTATATTTACTGATGACCCATATGGTGGAGCGGTCACCATACCGGTTTGAGACGCAGTGGGTCCCGGGTTTGTTCCCCACCCAGACAGACATCTAAATGATGACTTTAGATTTCTGTTCTGGGTCCGGGTGTTTGTGTATTCGTCTTTATGTGTTCATGGTACCCATGACACAGGAGAAATCCTACTGTGGCTATGAGTGTAGAAAGCGTTTAAGCGTTTATTTATGGATTTAAAAATTAAGAGCTGCACAAAATTTATTTTTATTACCACATGACACTTGGAAGTTTGCATACAAACCAAACATGTTGCCTGTTTTATCTATAGCATTCAAACAAAAGATAATGTAAAAACAAATAAAACTAATGGTAACTAGGATTAAGTAAGATAATTATGCAAAACATTATTTTATCAAATCTTTACATTGGTAATAAAAATATTAATGAAACATTAAATATAAAATCCATTAGATTTTATATTTAATGGTTTACAATCCTTTCTAATCCTTATAGATAAAAGATGAATGAAAAATAAATTTTGAATAAAAATGATTGGTTTTAAAGCATGCCATTGCATCCACATTGGATTGATCAGAAATTCATACTTTCCCATCAATTTAAATTTAAACGAATTGGCATAATATGATACAGTTATACAGGAGACTAATGCCCAGACAAACAAAAGTTGTATATACAGACATACATTGCTTTGAAAGCCAGTAACAAGAACATTTATATTGTGATTTGCAATAGAAAAGGGTCAAAATCATATAATAATAATATAAGATGGGAGATACATAGCATAGGAAAGCTAATTATATTATATAGGAATCGAGATCCTCAAATATTATATTAAGATGTAACAATGAAAATAATTATTTATTGTTCCTATCAAACAAATTGTCTCTTAAGTAGGCAATGATTATGTATGATATCCTAATGTTCTAAAATTAATTCTTATAACACTTACCAGGTGGATGCATCTGTTGTGACGCATCTCCAAAGCCAGCATGGAAAAGACATTCATCCTTAAGACTAGCTGCTACTTTCCTCAAAACCTCATACTCTGGCTGATCACGCCTGTCCATGTAGGCGATAATGTGCCGCTTCTCTTCACTCAAGTCCTGTAGCTCCTTAATGGAGCCAAACTGTATAATATTGTCAACAAGCTGCTTCTTTATAAACTCTGCAAAGGCTTCAACAGACCTTTGACCTGAAAATTGATAACATAGTAAAAGTTTCCATAAGTATATAAAGATATTTAGCTGTACCAGATTCAAATATCTACCATTTAAATCTGCATTTTGTATATATAAGTAGGTCAATTTTTTTTTTTCAGGCATGCCTTGGTTACTTGTTTCATAAAGATTTGCATAACAGTTTGCTTTTATATCACACTAAATACATATAATATGATGCATAGTCATCCAACAATTGAATAAATATATTGTTTTTGTAAGAAGTTCTTCCATAGAACAGTCTTTATTATGAGAATTACTTTATTTATGTAAATAATTATAATTTAGTCGAAACAATAGCATTGATATAATAAAGATTTACATAAAATCAATATAAAAGGAGAATTGTAGGTGAACAGACATCTAAAGTAAGAGTGATCTTATATGATGAACAACCATCCACAAATGAATTAACTTTTGACAGATAGGTGTACCCAAGCTGAAAATTGCTCTACACCAATTAGTAAACTGGTCATTCTATTGCAATATAATTAACAGTTTTGTTCAATCTCATTCTTTCCACTGTTGGGCATAGTTTTCTCCCCATAACTGGGAAAATATTAGCAATTTTTTTTACAGAATAAAACTATAATAACAAATTCATGCATGGATATATATTCAATTATACTGTGAAAATTCCACTTATTATAATTGATAACCATAACACACATTGTGTTATGCTTAAAGCAGAATAAAACTGGTTAACTCAGTTTTAATTGGTTATAAAAAGATAACATAAGGCAAGTACCTCGGTATTCTTTTTTTGCTGGTAAGCCATTACGGAAGAGTTTCAGAGTTGGATATTTGGTTATAAAGAATCTAGTGGCGATGGCGCCTTCCTTGTCGCAATCGACCTTGCCCATTACCACCTTGCCGGGGTCGTACCCGGCTTTCGATACATTATCTGCTGCCTCGTCGAATATTGGCATAAGCATATTACTAAATTTACACCAATCCGCGTAAAAGTTGATAAATACCACCTCGTTGGACGCTGAAAACAATGTTATCAAAAACATTAATCAAACAATTACGCGATTTACAACACAATCAAACAAACGATGAATAACATACCCAACACCATATCCAAGTTATTCTGTGTAATTTGCACCGCGCCGCTATCAGTTGGATTGTAAAAACTATAGCATATCTGAAACATAACAATTTCCCTTAATCACAAACGAATTAATTATTCAATTTCAACCGTAAAATCTACTGTGAATTCCATGTACGTGTACCGAATTGTGAAGTTGAGGTGGTACAATTGGTTGTTTTACTTACTAATAATAAAACGGTAGCAGATAATTTGTAACTAAACATGTCTGTTAACATCCTCCACATTTAATAAATATTCAAAGGTGCTTAAGTGTTGTTATAAAGCAGTCATCAACGAAAAGTCACACAAGCCGCTGTAATTTTTTTACGCACACATAATTTCCAACTCTCCACTTTCAGTGTCGTTGTCGGAGATGTCTGGGTTGCCAACATACCAACTTACCACCCTTCTATGTCTACGTACCCGTGTCGTGTACTATTTAGTTTTCTCATTGTCTATGCCTTTTTAAATAGCCTTAATTTTTTTAAGCGCATCTTGACTATCTGAACATTGAAATTTAAAAAATCTGAGTCCTAATAATGGTTTACAGATATGATGTATGAAGATTTTTTAGAATCTGAGTTGGTTCGTTTGTATCCATTTTATTGTATTATTGTTCACAAAACACAACAACCAAACGAGATAAGAATGTGTCCGATTTTTACCGAATGCATTAGTAGAAGCGTAATGTTTTACGTGCGTAAGTACTTATTTATTTAAAATGTTTTTATGGCTTTGGCTTGCGCCTTTAAGCCTTTTACTTTATTAATTAGCGGCCATCTTTTTTCGTGTATGTACTTATGAGTATTCATTTCTCTGGCATGCTTTACAGCCCAAATGACCCCATGGATTTTGACTGAAACAAGCAAAAAATTATAAAAAATAAAATAACCAATATACCATTTATTACCGCGTGTGTGACCTAATAAAGTTATTAATTAAATATTTGAATTTGTAATTTGGTATTTTGTTTTTATAAGTGTTTATTTCATTACTAGAGATATTAGCACGACAACACTATAACCAAGTGTAACTGCCATACATTTAATTCTGTCACTGCCATATATACAAATGTACTCTGTGGTCACTGCAACTGCCACACCCTGCGTCGTGGGTTGTGTGTTTTGTTATGATTATAATGATATATTATTTATAAACGTGATAGTCGATCCAATGTATTATTTCTAAAATAAAAATTGATTGAATATTAAGTAATATTATCAACATCATGTGTAGAAAATATATTCTTGGTATTATATCAACAATTGTACTTGCTTCAATTGTGAGAGGTATTGGAGCGTTATGTTTACTATTTTCAAAAGTTTTTGTAGTACATTGATTCATTATGTCTATGTTACGCGGCGTATATTAAAATAGTATATTAAAAATTACAGTTATTGGGCTTGAGTGCTACGTATGTGAAAATCAAGAGGACAACAATGAAAAATGCGTGAAAACAATCAAAACTTGCGATTATAATCAAGATGTTTGTTTGACCGAAATTAAATGGGGTAGCACTCCATACTGGTCCCAAGGTGCAAAAAAACAGTACTACATATCGAAACGGTGTTCCAACAAAACGGAATGCGCTACGACGAGACTTCGTTATATGCCGCTGTGCACTCACATTTGGTACCAAGATTGGGTGTGTTCAGATTGTTGTATGGGTGACCGTTGCAACTACTATATTATTGTAAGTATACCTTTTTTTAACACGATTTTATTAACTTGGTATGTATTGTTCTGTTATGAGCTGATTTTATTAGAAAACTCTTTTTGTTTCTTAGTAAAAGATCCTTTCATTTGTTTTTCACCACTAGAATCAAGAGGTCTAAAGTTATAAAAAAGTTATCTGTAACTTTTTTTATAACATTTAAGCAGCAAACAAGCTGCGAGTAGGACTGCATCCACTCAGATGGTAAGAGGCCCCTGCTGCCAATGGACATCTGTAATTAACCACGGATAAGATCAGAGTATTACCTGAGATTACCCACATATGCATTGCTAGTCCTAAGGGTTAAGTTGAAACAGAGCATAATACTGCTGTTAATAATCAGAAATAACTCAGAACATTCCATAATTCATTAAATAAAGCACTTTCTACACTCATAGCCCCACACAAGAATTTTCTCTGTGTTGTGGGTACCATGGACACACAAAGACAAATACACAAACACCCAAACCCAGAACAGAATCTAAACTCATCATTCAGATGTCTGGTCCGGCCGAGAATTGAACCCAGAACCCACTGTGTTTCAGACCAGTATGGTGACCGCTCCGTCACGGGGATCATCATAACATTTAGCTTTGAGAACCACCTAAAAATTAAAATGTTTCTATTATTTTATTCCAAATTTGAACTTTTACTAATCATTATATAAATTACATCAAATTATATAAAACCATTGATTGAAAATTAATTCAAAAATATTTTTATTTGCAGAGTGGGAGTTCCAGCTCTAAACCAGTCTTTGGTCTACTTATGATTGGTGCACTTTTACTATGGATTTTTGGTTCTAACTAGCTCTTCAGTCAATCTGTTATTCTGTAAGAATGCATGTAAATCTAAGCAACTATGTTTTATATGTCTACGATTAGATTGAATATGTTTACAGTACTAAGCAGCTTGACTTTTCTAGTTTACACAATCTTGACATGGCCAACATAATATTATGAAAGATTTAATAATTAGAATGCATTTAAATCAAATACCTATCCCAATATATTAAAAAATGAAATTAATTGTAGGCTCAGTTTGGTCTTTGACTAGACTAAGCAATATGTTGTTCTACTTTTATTTTCGACAAAACCACTTGACCAAGAAATATCATTCATTTTACTTTAAATACCTGTCGTTAGGTTGTTAGACATGTATTATAATTATTTTTTTTAGAAATTGTGTGTTTTATGTTTAATGAAATATCCACATAATGACGAATTAAATAAAGACATTACCACTACATATAAACTAGTGGCATAAAAGTAAACAATCAAATTTTTTTTTAATTCATTTCATGTTGTTTTAGGTATAAAAGTCAAAATGTTCTGTATACTCAATTATAATTTAGATCAGCAAGAATATAATCAAGATATTTTTTAAAAAGCGGTAAAGAGGTAGGTTGTTCCCCTTTATACAAATGTATTGTAGTTGAAAACTTTTTTCAGATCTTTTAAAAACATTATTAATTTTAATATACATACTATTCAGAATATTTCTATTATATGTATATACAATACATAACCATCAAACATTGTGATTCTGGTGTTAATAAACATGTAATAATTATGTACATTCCATGTTTATGTGTTAAAACACATTGTTAACTTTATTTTGGTTGCTATTCTTATACAATTAAGCATACCAATATTTGAATATGTATTTTATCATGAATCTCTGTGTAACAATTCCGTCCAGTATGGTTCTCCTATTTTAATATGAATGTGCCTTGATAATCATTACTTTAAGATTTTTGTATGTTTAGATATTGATAAACCTTTTATATCTGTAGATATAATTAATGAAGTTAATAAACATAGACATGACATTATTTTGTTTTAAAAATATCCCATAGATTTGAATATTTTGATGCAAGGGTGTCACCGGCAGGGTGGAGCAACTGTCCACTAGTCTTGTGTAGTACATGTACGATGAACTATTAGAAACCGTTTCACTGTTATGTACGAAAAGAAACGTTTCCGAAAGCAAATCGGACCGATGTCTATTATGTCATCGCGCTCCTCGTTACTGTGCAACTCAATGCGATATTATATGTGTAGTAAGCAGACCCAAAGTAACATATTTTGTACTAGATTTGAAATATTTTTAGGTTCTTTAGATTATGTTTTTGTTGTTTAGCTTATGCATATATATTTAGCACATTAAATGATTTTTTAATTGACAATAAAATTAAGGATCCCTTTGATTACAATTAAAGAATGCATGATTCATTTAATTTAGAGTAAATTACAAGTTTGTTGTTTGAAAATAATAATTTTCCTTAAACAGACAAGAAAAAAAAAACAAAAACCTAACTTAAAATTATGTCTCATTTACAGAAGTAACCAAAACATACTTAGTGTTCTAATTTCTAAACGGTCTGACGTCCGAATAGTACTAATAGTATGAATAGAGTGTGAACTGTAGTACACTGAGCGAAGTGAACTAGTACGGAGCGCTCTTTTGATGTCCGAGCAGGCACAAGACAACAGTCCACTGGGTCTAAACTTATTTTTTTGTTGCTATGCCCCATGGTTTCATTTGGATTTAAAAATATGGATGGATTTGAATTTAAAATTACAATATGTTACCTCAGGATATAGACTATATTTTTAATACGTTAAGTTAAACGTTGTTTTGATGTTATTTAATACACATAGACAAAATTTTAAAAACTTATATTATTACTGATTTTTAGCGCTGGCAACTATTTTTCATCGCAAAATAAAATAAACTATAGTAAACGCTTTCTACACTTGGGACTTCGTACACATTGGGATTTTCTCCTGTGTCGTGGGTGCCATGGACACACAAAGAGGAATACACAAACACCCAGACCCAGAACAGAAACCTCAAGTCATCATTCAGATGTCTGTCTGGCCGGGATTGAACCCAGGACCCACTGCGTGTCAGACCGGTATGGTAACCGTTCCACTACGCGGGTCGTCAAATATATGAACGTAGACACGAATAACTTTTATTTGTTAACCGATTTTATATTTCTCTCAGTACCTTAATACATAAATTACCAATATAAAGTAATCAAAAATAAAGAAAGTTTTATCACATTCCGTGCCACCTATATATCCTGCATGTTCTTATAAATGTTATCGGGGTGTCAGCAACACGTCAGGTGCGCTAAGTGCTATATAAATAAATACGTCGGTATTGGAGAAGCATTCATGTAAATCATAGTGGCATTGAATGCGTTAAACTATATAAATTATTGGAATTAATTTGATGTACTACATGAATACAATATTAATTTGTTTTAAATGTTGGCTGAAGGAATATTGCATAAGTTAATGCCAAAATAAAAGAATCCAATGGTCTGATAACTTTAAAAAATATTTGACGTATGACGTACTGATATTGAACTGACATAAATGATAATGACACTTGATTTGAAGAATTCCGTAAAATTTTGCTGGCGTTGCATTTTGTAAATAATAATAAATAAATAATAAACCACAAGAGATCTGTTACACAACCCATATGGAAGGTATATTGTGGAAATGGACAAATTACTGGAATGGTATGATTGCGTTTGATAAAGTTTTGTGGAATGTTAATATATTTGTGTAATAAGGAATTTATCTGTTCAGGTTGGCAAACCAGATGGTTTGTTTTGGATAATGGCATATTGTCTTATTACAAATCACAAGAAGAAGTCATTCAAGGATGTAAAGGGTCTGTAAAGGTTTCCGTGTGTCAGATAAATGGTAAATTATTTCCGTTTGATTTAATTCACTTTCACATCATGCTTATATTGATTGGCTTATTAGTCGTTTTTTTAAAAATAGAATGGTAATAGTTTAAAACAACTTTTACTTTAATACTGCCGGTTATTAACTTAGACTTCACTGACAAGTTGCTATAAAATTGTACCACTGTTAGTAAAAACTTACTATTTATTACTTGAATGGTTAAATTTTGACCCAAAGTCCCCCAACGAGAGTGGTTATATATTTATTACATATTTTTGTTTTAATTTTTTTTATTATAACTTTGTTGTAACTTTTGTATTTTTACTAAAAATGTTTAATGACAACTTTCTACCTGTTAACTTGTATATAAATCTTATTTATACACTGCTTATATAAACACTAAGGTAGATAATATTAAGACATTTATATTGTATATACATTTATATTAAGAATTTTATAATTCAACTTTTGCAGTTAATAATATTGATACAACCCGGTTAGATCTGGTTATCCCGGGGCAGCAACACATGTACCTGAGGGCACCTTCACCACAAGACAGGCAGAAATGGCTCGTTGCTTTAGGCAGTGCTAAAGTTTGTTTGCAAACAAAAGTGGACTCAGCAGGTGAGTTTCATAAATTTTCATATTTTAATCCTAACTTCAAATGTCTCACTTTTTGTACGGTCAATAAATATGAATCAGTGCTAATTTTAATGAATAAAATACCCATTTCTATATGTTGAACAAACTACTTTAAATGAATTGATTATTTTAATAAAATAGTTTGTTTTTTAGTACACTAATAATAATATATTAAGAATAATGTGAAATTGAAATAAAACATGTAGGTGGCAGTCCTATGTTTTAGAAGTTTAGAAGTGAACAATATGTTTGTAGTATGTTTCGTAATAAATACATATGTGTCTGTAAAAGCCTTAAGTTGGACAAATAATAAGGTGTACCAATAGAATCTATCTATAATAAAACTTGTCTATTTATTACTCTGTCTAATAGCTGATGTATATTATAAGAGTTTGATCCGTGTCTCTTTTTCCACGTTTACAGTATCACATGTAAAACCTACAATATACTGAATGAATGGTGGTAAAAAGAGCGAACAAAGATTTCTAATAATTTACGATTTTTTTGCCTTTGAGATTTGGTATATCTTAGGATTCACTGTAGTTCAGGCTTTTACATGTATATTTAATTATCACTTATATTTATTCCAGGTTCCAGATATGAAGACACTAATTCGTTAAGTCATAAAAAGTCAGAGTTAAGGCTGTATTGTGACCTTCTGATGCAACAAGTGCATGCAGTGAAAAGTGCAGCCATAGCTGAAGGTGGTCCTGAGACACAGGTGACTATTTTTACAGACTGAATAATATTAAGATATAATCACCTTTACAATATTTTTGATACCTTTTTATATGAACAGCCTTTGTATCGACTACACTGAAATTTTACAACCCCCTTGAAGTCTATTATATATAATAAGGGACATTTCAGAAACATATGTATGTAAACTGTTTTTATACTCTTATACAAAAAAAAATCTGATGCACCAAATGTGAGAGAGCTCTAACAGCATTCTGAACATGATTAGCAGTAAGCTAATTTGTAATTATATGTGCTTCTGTAGTTTATTTCAAATATTGTAAATAGTGTTATGGTCTTAATTGAATTAAAAAAAATGACTATTAGTATCGTAATATCAAAAATAATGAAGTCTTACAACAACAACAACATTAGAAAAAAAATTACACGTTATAGAATTTAATCAGATAAAATGTGGGCAAAAGCATACATCGACCCATTATTGTCTTACCACTGCTGGACATGAATCTCTTATCAGAGTGAGAGTTGTTCAGATCACATTGGGCCAAAGTCCACTGTGCTGGCTGCTTTGATAACAATATTGTATAACAATTATATAATACATACTTTATTTTTCGTTACAGAAAATCGAGGATGCCTCTAGTCTTTTAACAGCAACATGTGATACTTTCATTAGAACCCTTGAAGACATCATGAAATTATCAAACAATCCTGCAACAAATACACCCCTTTTTGAACCCCCAGTGCCTATGGTGCCTGTACTAAAAAGCCATTTGAATTCAAACAAGCAACTAACATCAAATAAGAACTATAAACAAAATTTAACTAGATCCTTATCACAAGAAAACAGATGAAAATACAGCTACATATCCAAATTCTCTTGTATATTTTTCATAAAATTGTAATGTACATTTTTTTATACTATTAATGCTTTTTACTAAAAATGTTATGCTAGTCTTTATTTACAACATATAAAAAAGCTTTTAATTTTTTTATTGCCAATAATATAAAAAATAGTTTCGTTCTTATACTTAATTAAGTTTATCTTCATTATTTTGATTTTAAAGATTACTGATGAATAGACTTTTATATGCTAAACTAAAAAATCTATAATGGAACATTTGCAGCTATATTTTGATTGTACATAATCGAAGCTCTATGTTAAAAACTTATTGTGTTAAAAAAAGCGTCTGTATTTTAAATTTACTTATAACTTATCAATACATAAAAAACCTTGTTCAATGAGTCTTATTACTACTTCGTTTTATTTTATTTTACAAATTGTTGAACTTTATATTGAATGGCTATACTATATAATCAATGCTCGAGTATCCAATAAAAGACTTACTAGTTATTTTTCTTATGTTCTCTTTGTGACTGCTTATTTGGTCAAGTACCAAACAGATGTAAATAATTTGTTTATTTGACTTAACTGTGCATTGCAGATGTAATGTGAATTTAAGTTCATAAGGCAGTTTTAGCTATATTTTTTGTATAAAAATACTATATTAAATTGTCTAGTATTATTACTTGTATGTAATGTCGATTCACTTATAGCAACGAAGTTTGTTTCTAATCTGTATAGAAAATGTTGCATTCCATTATAACTGCATGTTATAACTACAAAAACATTGGAGGCCTTGTAATAAATATTGACTGGGCTGGAATCAAATTACTGGTAAAAGTTACAATGGTAACATTACAATGTGTAATTATGTTTTATTTACTACTGTGATAATTTGACCTGTAAAATGTCTGTAAATATATATGTATGTATAAACATTCAAATGCGATAATATTCTTAAGACGCAATACTATTGATCAGAGAATATTATCCCTAAGATTATGAATGGTATTGCATGTAGTTTCAGCTGAATTTAACCTGCACAACAAATATTTTATTTCATTCCGAATAAGAATAATTAGTAGTATATTATTTTTGAAGTGAAGAAAAGAATATGTTTAAGTAAATATAAATTTGGTTTTGTTTTAACAGACTTCCCAAATCTAAATGTTATTTCATTGTGTATTTGTTGTTTCATTACATATAGTTTTTCATTCCAAATTTGATCTGCTTAGTAATAAAATGTACTTAAATGTAATGAAATCTTGACCTGCTCATATTAAAAGCTTTGCTCTCTTTTTAATTAAATATTATTGCATTCCAATATGTTTTCTAGGATGAGTTAATAATTAATTAGAATATATTATTGTAAATGATTTTGTTTATCTAAATAGGAGCAAAGAAATAAAATATGTTATTGAATGTTGATTTTTATTTATCATACTACTTAAGCATTGATTGAAAATACAAATATTTTATTACCAAATAGGTTCTCCGAACCTTAGGACAGTTTTTTCTTGAGTGTCTAACTCCATTCCCATTTTCTTCCTCATGTAGAAAATGGTGCAATCTCTATTTGTACATAAAACTTCCTCATGCAGACTGCCTTGACACCTTTGGCATTCAGTCCAAAGTCTTGCAAACTTTTCTTGAAGTTGCCTTAATTTAAATACTTCAGTAATGTATAACTGACCTTCTTTACTCAAGCAATGATTACACAATGCTTTCTTTGCATTATTAGGCATTACTGTCTTACAACCAATACACTTTTCTTTTTTCATGGTAAAAGCTGCCAAAGCACCAACTTTTGAAGTTACCATGGCTTTAGTCCTTGTATGTTCACCTTTAAGTAGTAAGGATTCTGCCTTTTCCCCAAGGATAGGTTCAAATATTCTTAAAAGTGGTTTTGATAACTGGTTTTCTAAGTAGTAGTTAAAATCAATTGGTACACTGTTCTCCAAAACATATATGGGATCTTCTGCTTTCATATAAGCAGGTGTATTTTTAGCTGCACAACACAAAATATATGGAACTCTATCACCCAGTTTTGGTGCTGTACCTGCATCTCGTTTTCTCATTTTATTTGCCAATTCTACATGAGCTTGTTTAGCGGCATAATCATTTTTAGTTAGCTCTTTTGTGATTACTAATTGGGATATATCAATTCTGTTGCAAAGTAAATCACTGATTATTTGTTTAGCATAGTTAACTGCACCGTCTGGATCTCTATCTATCAATAGTTTTTGGAGACATGTACTCATCATGTTGGACACAAGGGGACAATTGTCTCTTCTAACAGTTTCAATTCCCTTGCAATCCATTTTATCATATTTGTCAGGCCTAGTAAAATAGAGACCTGCATATCTTTTTTTATTTATAAGTAGATATGGATAATACACTTTTTCAAACTCCAATTTAATTGGTTTCACAAATTTTGAGCTCACAAACTCAGCAGCTTCTTTGCCCAATTCCATACTCTCTTCAAGGGTTTTTACTCCAAACTTAACCATTACTGAGTCAGTGTCACCATAAATAACAACTGCATCTTCTTTGTATCCATTGGACTTTGTGTATTTTTTCTCCACTTCAGATTTAGTAAATTCAATCATTGTTCGACCATAGGCTGTAACACTCCCTGATATTTCCAAACAAGGTAATTTGCCAACTTGAGCTCCAGTAAATCCATATACTGAATTAGCACTTATTTTTAATGCCAACTGTCTCCCATCAAGGACAGATCTTTTAAAAGGATCCTTTTCTTCTTTCAGATCTGCTTTAGCTTTTTTCCTAGCAGCCAATAACGACTCTAAAATTTCAGGTAGTAATCCTTTTCTGATATGTGCTTTTACAAAAGTATTCTTAGACGGTGTGACTGTAATATCACTAGCATCATAATTTTGATCTCTTGGCAAATTTGGAGGCACTAAAGTAGTATAACATAAGTTGTGTGCCATCATAATACTAGGGTACAGTGACGCAAAATCTAAAGTTGATATGGGATCAGCATAATATCCTTTTTTGGGCTCAATAACTGTTGCGCCTTCAAACTGATCATCTGAACCCTGTCCATGGTAAGCTGGCATTAAATACCCAGCATCTTTAGCTTTCCTTAAAAGTTGGCTCACAACTTTGATCTGCTGACCTCTTGTTAGCAAGCATAACAACGGAACACCTGTGACTCTAGCCATTTCCATGTAATTAATTATGCACATTAGTTTATTCAGTAGCTTAAGAGGCAAGTATGCATCTTTCAAGCAGTACATGGCTAACCTTCTTCTCGTTTGTTCACTTTCATTTTGTAAATCTGTAATAATACTGTGATGAACGTCTTCCTTTTGCTCTTGTAAAAAGTGGTAACTGACGGCATTCAGAGTGTATGACCTTAGTTTGTAATCTCTCACAAGCACCAGAAGTAGATCAAAGGGAACTCTTCCTTCAAAATTAATACTTTTATTTTCTCGGCGACCCATTTGTTTTGATTGTAAAATTGAATCCTTGATAACAGATCTGATATTTTTGATTCTTCCCAAGAAATCAAAATTGCTTACTTTGAGGTGTTTAGCTCTATTTATCAAATAGGGCCAGTCAAAATTGCTGATGTTGTAGCCAGTTATTATGTCTGGATCTAATTCACGGAAAAAGTCTGACCACTTGGATAACATTTCAGCTTCTGATTGGAAACTAAGAACTTGTGACCCTACAATGGGAGCACAAGTATTTAAAGTGAATACATTTCTCAAGTATGGCTCAAGTTCTCCTTGTCTGATGACCATAGACGCAATTTGTATTACAGGATCCTTATCAGGTTCAGGAAAAACACCTTTTCTGCCAGCACATTCTATATCAAAACTTAATATTCTGATTGGAGCTACCTTTGACCATTCTCCTTCTGGTGAATGAGCAATGAAACTGTTCCAAGCAACATCCACTTCAATCTGACATCTAGATTCTGTACTTATCTGATTATTCTTAGATCGTAAGGACCACTTTCCTGCCGGTAACTCTATCCAGCTACAGCCCACTACTCCAGTATCCACCATGAAGCGAATATCAAAATCAATATTAGTCTCATAAAAATTTGGATCTGTTAAGCCAAATGATGTTGGTTGTCTTTCAATAAGTCTTTTCGCTGCTGCTATCAGCCTAGGTAAAGCTACAGAAACCCTAGCAAAAGTTATTTCATTATCACCTTTGTAATACATGATTGACTTAGCTTTAACCAATCTTACCTCTAAAACGGTCTCTCTGATTTTGTCTTTGTTGGCACGGAGGTCTTCTAGAATGGCTTTGTTAAGATTACTTTTTAAATCATTGCAAGACGAGTCAGAAAAATTTGTAGGCACAGTTACATAGAAGTAAGGTGTAAATCCATGAACATGGCAACATACAGAGTTCTCATTCATTGTAACACCATACATTCGCATGATAGGAACAGGGCCGAGCTGAGATCCAGGCATACCTTGCATTGGTGGTCCATTATAATGATCAATGTCAAGTTGTTGAAAAACTAAAGATTCCTTTGAAGGATTTAGCCCTGGAGCTTCTGGTCTAGACCATTTTGTATTAGTGGTTCGATTTTCTGGTCCTTCGCCAACAAATTGTTCCGAATCAAATTCAGTTTCCATTCCCGCTAATTGTTCTTCAAAACTACATGGCATGTCATCTTCGTCGTCATCATTCGACTTAAACCTCTTTGAAGGTGGACCTTTGTTCATTTTTTTATCCCTTTTTAACTATTTAATAAACCTTCACCGGTCGCGATATTTTGGCGCCAATTTCCTGAAAGGTAAAATATTTAACTATTATTCATAGTTATTACTAGTGCATACAGTCACTTATAGAAATAGAAAGCTAGAATTTACTTACAAAAGAAACCTATTTTGAATGATGACTGTTAAATTCTAAAAGAATAAACATTTAAATAGAAGACGAAGAACTAGAAACAAGAAAATGATTATCTGACATAAGCAATCATTACAAATTTACAATACAAATGTCAAAAAGTGTTGCCAACTATTTAAAATCTTTCTCACCTTAAATTAAACAAAAACCCTTATAACCTTCTAAATTGCGACTTTGCGGCACAAAAAAGAAGCGAAGGTCATCCAGTCTAAAGACGTATCTCGCTGTAATTGTATTTTTTTCCCTAAAATACCCTAAATTTAGTGGGAAAACACTTGCCATAATATACACAAGACTAAACGAAAGTTTTGCCAACTGTTTGAAACATTTCTCGTAAAATAATTTTATAAAATACTAATTTCAACTATGACTCCTAAATTCATATTGAAATAAAAGGTCGCCCAGGCTACATCATTTGCTGTAAAAAGACCAAGACGTTCTTGTGTCTGCAATTTCACATTGAACAAAAAATCGAACCCCCGAATTCACAGCACTATTGAAGGATTCATGTAAAGTCACAACACTAGTTTGACATTGACAGTTACCCAGTTCTACCAACCAATCATTCAGGAAATACATTTTTATCCACTTATGAAATTTTATGTTAGGTTTGAAATTGCCGTTGTATCGTACTGGCCATTTCAAATCAAAATATTTTTGTTGGCTGATAATTCTGTTTTCAATTTAATTTTATTTTAAAAACATGGAATTATTTTTCTAAAAGCGTCATTTGTTTAATAGTAAGTGTTTTGTTTTCAGCGCATTCGAACATTTATCGTCATCATGGACACGTTAAAAATTCGAGTAATTATGGAGTATGAGTACCGTCGTGGCAACAAAGTGGCACAAGCGGCACGCAACATCAACGACGTTTACGCGAACACTACAAACGAATGTACCAACCGTTATTGGTTTGCCCGCTTCCGTTCTGGAAATTTTGACTTGAAAAATGAACCCCGTGGTTATCCGAAAACGTTGGTCGACAATGACGAATTAAAGGCGATTGTGGAAGCTGATGATACTCAATCTCCGGTTGAATTAGCAGCAGCTTTCGACGTTAGGTTCAAAACAATATTGGTCCATTTGCGTCCAATTGGCAAGGTAAAAAAACTTGACAAATGGGTACCCCACGAACTCAGTGATCGCCAGCGCAAAGTACGCGTGCCTTGCATTGCATACAAATGAAGAAATTCTGAACCGCATTGTTATTTGTGACGAGATATGGATCCTGTTCGACAATCGTAAGCGCTCAGCAAGTTGGTTGGAACCTGGTTCAGCACCCGAATAATGCCCTAAACGCAAACTTACCCCTAGAAAAGTGGTGGTCACTGTTTGGTGGTCTAACGGGGATGTAATTCATCACAGCTTCTTACAAAACGGGATGAGCATTACTGCAGATGTGTACTGTAAAGAACTGAACACAATGATGGAGAAGCTCGCACGTCTTCAACCAGCTTTGGTCTATCGTTCGGCTCCACTGCTCTTGCACGACAACGCGCGACCTCATACTGCACAGATGTTCTCCTAGCAACAATAGCTGGGGTTGGAAGTTCTCCGTCATCCCCGTACTCACCAGACCTTGCGCCTTCAGACTTCTACTTTTTCTAGAATATGATAACTTCTAGGCGGGGAAAAAATTCAATACCCGAGAGGTAGTACAAAATGCCTTTGAAGAAGTTGTTGTTAGTTTAGTGCGATAAATATCCCATATAACCCGGCGTTGCTGCCACGGCGTCGAATGCCTTTCGAAGGTTTCCCCCTCGTGACAAAAAAAGGTTCGCTTCGGAAAATAGAAGAATTTAATGTCATACGGAATTTCGAACCAAACTTCAGATTTTTTCCGTTCGGAATATTTTGGAACAAGGGCAAATGAAACAATTTTTAACATTTCAGTATAATATTAAGTGTAGTAAAATAGCATCGATATCGATGCGACTAATAAGGCCTTTAACCTAATGCTTACTAACGAGAGTATGGTCTACGTAAAAAGTAGTAGGTAACTAACTTAAATCCGTTTATTTTGTCGTTACATAAAGAAAATTAACTAAATACGATAAGTGTTACCTAATTCCTACAATAACTGGCGCCACGTCTGTGTTAAATTTAACTGTATGCTTATTGCTTACATTATTTTTTATAAACGATGACGAATTTTCAAAGTTTTAGGTCGCTGGCCGGTATTTGTCGACGCCAGCTGGGCTCAGCGTGAATCATCGGTTGCACGCACATAATCCTACGGTGATCTTTGTTAGAAGTAGAACTCATCGTACCAAAATAGGTAGTTACAAGATTTTGTTTTTTTCACTTGTAACCGAGTCTTAAGATGTATTTGTTTAATATTTTATTAGTAAATATTTATGTTATGTATTTTACTTCATTTTATTTTATTGTATCAGACTATAAGAACTAAATGAGTATTGTTATCTTAATAACGTGCAAAAAGAATTCTATCAAAATCTATTTTAACGTAATTAATTTTGGGTTTTTATGAACCTTCTGTACGGTAGCTTTATTGGCACATTTTTTCTGAAAGGAAAGATAGTCGGTCCATTGCAGCAACTAAGTAAGTTTTGTTACGGCTCTGTACTACTCTACTGTAATCTTATTTTCCCGTATGAACTTTGCTTTTTTTGCAGGTAATCTCTTATACGTGGTATGTTTAGCTTAATAGATATATCTGATATGTTGATTGAACAAAAGTTTAGACTAACAGTATGTATAAAAAAATTGACTAAACTTTTATTTTACCAATAGCGATGAGATTCTCTAAAGTCAGCTTGCAATCTGCTAACAATTTAGCGAATAATGTTGTCATCATTGATATAATTGTTGTTGATATAATTTACAAAATTGTTCATAGCAATCGCAAAACAGCACTAATCAGACGAAGCGCCTGGTTAAAGTACTGCACCAACAAAGTATTATATACATTTTTACAATCCTTAGTTTTAGGAGCACTATCGCAAAATTTTAATAACAGTTAACACGGTAAGAATCTTTTACATTCGTTTAAATAATTTCTAATCTAAATGAGATAAAGAATTACATTTTTGAAGGAACTCGTCTCCATATCTTTTACTGTTAGGACTGGAGTCAATGACAGTTCGTCGAAAAGGTGCGATTGTGTGGTCGACGTCCAGCGCTCAATGAGTTTCCTTCAGATAAACCGATGAGTCTGCATTGTATTAATACACCAGACGTGACAAATAAGCAGCAGTTCATTAATGGCTATACCTAACGACATTGTTGGGTTGTTACGGCATGGCTATGAAGCACCTAACGTGGTTTTATTTTATATTTCAAGGAAAATGAAATCAATTCTTAGTACCGCGTAATGTATTCCTACTAAAGTGTTTGTTTATGGAATAGAAGATCACTAAAAACAAAGTGCTCGAATAAATGTGTAGGTATGAATGTACCTACATCGAATGCGTTTTTAGAAAATGTATAATAGTATTTATCATTTATTTAAGAACGATATGGACGAAATGTTAAAATAAATGATATACATCCATTTATTATTACAAGTTCTGAATCAAAATATTTTTCGTTTTTGTAAAAGAAACTAAATGTTACTTTTTGGATTTAAAGCTATTGAAAAGATTTACTTTAATTAATTCGAGTCGTCGCGTCTAGGACAATGTAATAAATTATTAAAGTTAGTTACGTTTACTTTGATAACTCTCCAGAAAAATCACTTGGTTCAAATGCATTTAACTGGTTTTATGTTCCGTAACGAAGTGAGCGACAGTATTTAGTCATGGGAATTTGTTAAGTTTCACACGTCAATTTCGCGCACCAGTTAGGTGATAACACACGGAAGAATATTTTATAAAACAATGCTCGACGCTTATGAGAATCGAGTCGTTTTTATTGACAATTCTGGATGTCACATCTTCTTCCACCTTTTAAAATAGTGTTAAGGGCTGAGCTAAGGTACATGATAGGTACAGGTTTGCGTTTCATCTTTATCCTCATGATTAGCAATAAAATCTTTGGCTAATTACTGGTTAGACCTACTATGAAACTAGTACGGTTCAATCGGGGAGGTAGTGCCTACCTTTGCACTATGTATAACGTGAAGAGATTAATGCATTTCGTTGGAAGGGTGTGGGTGGCGACTGACTTAAAAACGACAAATTTTAGTCATCAGAAGTGGCAACGGATCTGTAATTGACTTTCATTTAGAACCACTGTTCTATGGGAA
>MOOZ01000060.1:1112707-1131119 GCA_002930495.1 Cecropterus lyciades | reverse complement strand
TTACTTACTGATGTCCATTGGCGGCAGTAACCACTTACCATCCGGTGGACTGCATGCTTGTTTGCTACTGCAATCATATTAAAAATATAATATATATAAATTATATAATAGCAAAACAATGTTCGATGCTTGTTTTTGATTTATTGATTTGTCTCAATCACAGTCTGATTGATAGATCCGATAGCAATTAGAGCTTATTAAATAATTTATAAGTTGTTGCATGTCTACAAATGTCGCGATCAGGCGGTAGCTGGATGTGACACATCAAAGAATATTTAATAGAATAAATTCAGAAAATTCATTCATAATCATTCATAATTTTAGTAGAAAATACAGGCTAACTTTTGTAAGTGTAAGATTTTTGTAATGTGATTTGACAAACATAATCTTGTCATATTGTATAGGTTGAATCTCAGTATATTTACAAACAAGTACATTCTTAAAAAAGTATTAAAAAAAATCCGAGTGATTAAAAATGTTTTGTTTTTTTTAATGATATATTTATTTTAACGTTTTTTATAAGTTTTCTTCAAAATAGTAACATAGAAGTATTATTTAGATTTATTTTTGGAATGGTCCATTCACTGACTTTCATTTTATATTTGTATTGTAATGATTAAAAAATTCGTCCTTCCTCCTATACATACACCTCAAAACATATCAACACACCATACATGCATATGTACATATATGTATAGGTTAGAAAAAAATCACCCTCCAATTGACGCAGTCGGGTAATAAGTAACGATTTCAAACTAACGTTGAACACAGGTCTTTTGCACTCTAAAAGAATAGTTGAAATATCCCTGAAGTTCTATATTAGCGTACCTTCCAAATCAGAATTAAATACCCACGTTAATACAGATGTAACTTTTGATATCATAAATAATACAGTTACGATGAAACATTTAAAAAAATATATAGGTATAAATTTTACAAATACACACTATCTTCGATACATTTTATTTATAAACGTACGTACGTAAATAAATATTTGTAATTAATTTATACTATAAAGTATTTATTTTTACTGTTTATTTAAAAATTAACACCTGCTTCCTGCCACCCAGGGGTAACTGGTACAGAATGTCTTAATTACGAATTACGTGTAATAAATAAATGTAAACTTGATACATATCTACATGAAGAATTCCACCACTTTTAAGAAGACTACCACTATGAAGTTTAAACTGCAAGTAATTGTAATGTTATGTATTGGGAGAGTTATTGATTATATTTTGCCTGTGGCACTGCTTAGTAACCAGGTTAGAAGAATGTGTACTCGTATCTAACACGTTCAACTTGACAGTTTCACTTTTCACAGGCTATATTCAGAATAGATGGACTTTTTTTTTCACAATTATTGTATACAGCACGATATACTTGAATCAAGGAGTAATATTGATTCCACATTACGTTATATTTGTACTGAAAGTTCTAAGAAAAAACTGAAAGAAGGAAAAAGTGAAGAGTCTAAATAATTTCAGTTATCTGAATGTAAGAGTGTGTAAAAATAAAACAATTATTAATAACTGTTGTGGTTCTTAGGTCGACTTCAATATATTGTTACATTGTACTAACTTTGCCCCACAGTTTCACACGCGTTTAAAATAACGTAACGTAACATTGACTTCATAGATATTGTACACCTTCATAAATTTTTGAAATACAAATTCTAGTTAGCATAGACAACTTAAACAATGTTAGATAAATCACTTCTTATTTTGAATTGTCATAAATTATGATGCACATGATCAATTTTCATGAAATAAAGTTTACGTGATATTTTATGACACGGACTTCCAATTCAATCCTTTTAATTAAATTAAAAAGTTTTGATTTGATATGATTTCAATTTCATAATAAATTAAAAAAATATATACAAATGTCTTTGTCTTGTATTTCTTATTGTAATATACATGGAATTTTCATTTATGTGTATGAACAAGCAGCAACAAAGCTTGTAAATTTCATGATCTAATATTGAGTGGCTTTTGCTGTTCAACTGATATGTAAGTAATCCCGAATACGGCAAGATTCCTTATTAATGTTAACTATAGATGCATTGCTACACGTTTCATCGCTTACACAAATAAGTCTGGGATACCATAGGTATAAAACGAAAAGGCATTGCGATAGCTTTACAGAAATAAATGGCGTCACAATCAGCCAATTCTACTCTATTTTATGCTAACTTTGTCGAAATGAGAGCCAATGCGTCATAGTGATAATCTGTATGCCCTATTTAGAGTTAAGCTACTGGTTATAAGTTATCTGTGGCTCTGACGTATTAGCATAAATGTCCTTTATGTGAAGCCGCCTGGGCTGGCGCCGCGTCGCGCCGATCACATTAGATCGAGCACGGGAAATTACATAGCTTGTTGAAATACCTGCGAATAAACAATTTGCCACATAATTGTAGGTACTCGTTTACCTACTAGAAACATTAACGGAGTGATTATTATACTATTTTGTACTATTACTGATGTTTGTTTGGCTTTAACTTACGTAACATGAACGTAAGCGATAATTCTGTTGAATATGTTATTACATAATTATAGGCGTTTTAGCGATATCTGTTGTTTATTTTGTGAATACTTAAAAAGTAGAGGCTAGCTAATCCAAAAAAGTTCTTACTTGCATTAGTTTGTATATATATATTTTTTATTAGGTTCCAACACTTGGATGACTAAATAAACTAAATAAACGGACAGACGAATTAATTAAGTTAAATATAAAATAATTCTCCCAACAAAACTTTCGCAAAACTGTTATTTCCGCAGTACAAAATTGTTCGCAATTGTTTTCAATCCTGTAAATCCTAAAACAAATAAAGCTCAAAGTTACTGTAACTACAATTTATAGTTGGCAGCTACGGTTGCCAAATGCCTACTGTTCTATTTGGCAAACCGAGTTAACTTCGTATTACGTTACCAATTGTAGCAATTCCTCTGTGAAATACTTTTTCATTCATCGAAGTTACGTTTTGTGAAAATATTAAGTAAATAAAAGTGTGCGTATATATTTTTATTATATTGTACGAGTTGGGCGTTTGGCCACGCTCTAAATTCTGTATCGAGAGATGATTATCACCGAAGGTGCGGCGTAATACTAACTTGTGGTATAGCTGTGTTACACCAAAACAGTTTCAGTCTTCAGAATTTATTTATTAGAATAGAGCTGCCTGCCTGTCGTAAGAAGTGACTTAAACGGGGCTTCCGGTGTTGCGGGCGGCCAAAATGGTAGCTCTAACCACCCGCTAGGACTTTAGGAAGAACCATGAAAAAAGGTTGGGGATGTTGGGGATGAGCGTAATTGCTCCCTCAGATAACGCCCGACAGAAGCACCTGAACTTGATAGGCTCCGGTTTCATTTTGATCAAGATCCCGGTTCTCTACGTAGCGCTCAGGGTGGCAATCATGGGGTCTTAATGGGTAAATTGCCACACTACCTAGTGACGCTACCCTTTGAAAGTTTCTTCCGTCACCAAAAAAAAGTTGAAAGTGTTTAGCGAAGATTTTCCATTTCATTTTTCATGTCATTAAGGAACACAGACCTTGGGAGGGCAATTTACGCAGTGATAGTAAGAATACATGCAACAAGATATAGGTATAAGATTTTAAGACATAGTCATTGGTCAATGATTTGCATTGAAGTTGATATAGAGAGTGAATTTAGGGAGTTTCGTTTTGGGTATCATGTAATTCGGATAACGGCCTATTATCGTAAGGTTTTCTATCAACATTGACCTCTATAACGACAATTGACATATTTAGGTATAGTCTGTACTCAATTAATCATCTAACATTCGTTTCTTAACCTATTAATATTATTATTAGTAATATTTTCATTGCACTTTAAAAAAATACTATCTAAATTTTGCTTTTTGATTTCCTGGTAAATAGAGAAGACTTATTTTGGATGATTTACATTCTGAAGAGAAGAAAAAAATAATTTATATCACTGATATATTTATAACTTATATGTGGTTTTAAAATCGAATTCAAATTACAACAATTACTTCAACTTACAGATACAAGTACATAGCAAATTATGCCGTAAATAAGTTGCGTTGTAGTCGCGATAATATATTTATCTATAACTTTATGCAAGATCTATTTGCTATTTTACAGCATAATGTTAGCCTGGTGTATAATAATAACTGGTAGTATTGTCCGTTATGGCGTCACTATCACCTAGTTATTGACGCCAATTGATAATACTAGATAATGGACAGTGTTTGACAAGGGATATAGGGTGTAACAATCTAGTACGTCAATGTAAGTCAGGCGTCAATCTTTTGTTCGTTGTGCGGGCACGCAACTGTTCTTCACAAGTCTCAGGTACATTGCGACCATGTTAGTTCTTGGGAGTGGCATTGCATCTGTGATTAGTTTCAGGTAAAACCTCTGCTTTATATGAAGTTGGTTACAGATGGCCATGGTCCACAGTGACTTCTTGCCATGGCAACAAAAAACTCAAGAATAGCAATACAAACAAGAATGCAGTCTACCTCATTAGGTAGACTGCATTCTTGTTTGAATCATATAAAAAATCAAGTTCCAAAAGAAATGTCCATTTTATAAGAAATCAGTTATTACTCATCTTTCATTTTACTATTCAGTTTTCGTTTATCGCCTGACGTATCAATAGTAGATTTGTGGGTTTAAGTGTAATTGGATTATAAAAATAATCATGCCTTTATCGATTCCGTCATTGTGCATTGGCTATTAATAGCAGGAAGTGAAACAAAGATATGGCTACCAAAATGTCTCTGAAAGTTTTCTTTAAGCCTTCCTTCATGACGTTTTCTTCCTATGATTTCCTAGATAACTGTCATTTATGAGATCTCAAGCTATTTATTTAACTCAATAACGCGGTCGTAAACAAATGATGCCTTTAGGGCATTTGAACATGACAACGCTTTATCTTACATTTATATTATATGAACGGTCTATTCGTAATTCTAGTCTTACATCGGCAGTAATGGCTGTTATAGTGTCATTATCACTTTAATAGTTAATGACGCCGATCGATAATGCCAGATAATGATCAGTGTCTTACAAGGCGTACAGTGTGAATTGCAAAACCGCAACGCGTAACCTTTGTTCGTGGTTCGAAACCATGCTACGATCTCAAAGAAATGTCTATTCATATAAGGAATTGTCTTTGATGACTTGTCTGTTAATTCACTATTCAGTTAACTATTGGTTTTATATTAACGTATCAAATGATACAGTTAATGGATTTAAGCATAATTGGATTAAAGACATAATCGTTCTTATTATCGTATCATGCCTTTATCTATTCCGTCTTTGTTTATTGGCTATACTTTGAATTTGATTAGCCCTTTGTGTCTACGAGAATTATTGTTATTTTTCTATAAATTTATAAGTACATTTGTTAGATTGAAATAGTAAATGAGTCTACCTGATAGTACGTAAGTGGTTACTGCCGCCTATGGACTACTGTAAGCATCTTCATATAGAACAGGGGTTCTATCTAAAGTCGATCGGTTCACTTTTATATGAGGCGACCGTCTTAGTCCTCGGGATTAGCAACGCATCTATGATTGATTTCAGGTAGAAATCCTGTTCTACTTATATGACGTTGCTTACAGATGTCCATGGCCGGCAGTGGCCACTTACCATCTGGTGCACTGCATGCTCTTTTTTTTCTATTCCAATGTTATAAAAATAAAATAAATCACAGAGACGTTGTTACTCCCGAGGACTAAGATGGTCGCCTCATATATAAGTGACCTGGCAACTACACCCTGCCACCGAATCACACGCACTGCTTCACGCTACAAGATGTGGCGGTGGTACCTCTCCGGTCGAACTCCTTTGGTCCTACCAAAATCTCTAAAAGGAAGGATGTATTAGTGAATTGTCGATAATCTGCGAATTATATTACAGTATTTATACTAAACTGGTAAACTGGTATCTAAACTTTTACTATTTGCAAAATCACTTTATGTCTAGGTGAAACTTCCAGTGTTCATCATATATGTACTTGCATTTTTTTCTTTTAGGATATAAAAAACGGTGTTTATTTAATATAATTATTTATATTAATTACATGTATGTAGTTAGTAATTATACATTTGTTGATATCCATTGTTTTATTTGTATTCTTTTATTTGTATGTTCACTACCTTTTAAAACTTGAACTTATGTACAATTTTTAAATTGTTTGAAATGAGGGGTTACTTTTTCATATTAAATAATAAATTTTATTAATACTAAAAATAATAAATTTAAAATAATAAATTAAAATTTAAAATAATAAATTTTATTAATAAAATGATATTATTTAATTATTTTATTAATAAATATATTGTTAATTACAATTAATATGTTACAATACAATACAATACAATGGGCCTGATGAAGTATTTTTTTTCTATATAGTATATAAGTAATTATCATAAACGAATGTTACATAAACGTTTGGGTTAAGTGTGTTCATTCTTCTATTCCATTTCCCTTTTAGACATCTTTGTCATAGGTACTTAAAGGTCTCATATATTTAGCTCATAAAAATATGTAAAATAGTATAACGTCGTCATATCTCGACGTTTGTTGTTATAGTTGATTGTAGGATTGTTATTTTATTGCTCATGGCGTAACAAAGTGGTCTGTCGATTTTTCGTATTTCTGTGTTATTTTTACCTACATATCTACTTGTCGGAGCCAGTAACAACTTCCGTGTAAGAAGTTTTCCCACAAACCACGTTTTCTTATATGAGTCACCTAATATAAATGTTCGCCTTTGTGATGTTAAAAATAAATGTAAACTGTACCTATCAATTGTTTAACGCTTGTTAGAATAATTGCAATATTATGACCGTAGCGAATCAATAAAGCGCTCGTAGCTTTGTCGCATAAGCGAATTAAATGCTATTCGATAGATTAAGCAATTACGAAAACGATCATGCGGTAGATGATAAATAGTATTTTCTGTATTTCAAATGGTATAAGAAGTAGGTATCGATTGTACATATAACCCTCTTGGAGCTTCAAATTGGTCTCCCAGAATATTGAGGGGTTTTCCAGCAAGAGAACGTTCTAGGAACCTTTACCTTTCATTTTACAAAACAAAGGTAACAATTTTTTTGGATTAGGTTTGTATTTGGTCAGCGTGGTAAATAATGCTTTAAGCCCTTTTTATTTCGAGACGAGAATTACTCCATGGGTGGGATGGATTCCACATAAATTACTATTATTATTCGTACATAAATAAATTTTTACGAATAAGCATTTCCTTACATTTCATAGAAATATTCTTTTTAAAAACCATATCCTAAGGATTTCAGTGATAATCTCTATATTTCTGAAAAGAAAGACAACTTTTCTGCCAATATTTAAATAAGTTATTAAGTTAGTCATGGTTAGCGGAACACATGCCACAGCAATAGATGCTTTTAAAATATTCTCAACGAATATGTATGCCAATGTTTACGACTTGTTTACGAGAATGTGCACCAAATAAATGCAGGTTTCGGTTAATGTCATTGCATTTTATTTCCTGTCCTAATTTATCACTGTAGAATGCGGAATACGCAGTCCGCTATCAGAATAATAAAGCAGTCCGCTTTTATCAACCAATAGTACTTATTACGAGTGTCAAAAATGTTTCAGATAATGAAAATAGTGGTATAGTGTGTGGTCGGTGGTCGGTGCATCGAGGGCGCTGCGAGCGAGCGGTGTCACGCTGGTGCAGGCGGCTGGTCGGAGTGGTCGGAATGGTGGCGCGCGGGAGGCTGCTCGGAACTGGTCCGGCGCACGCGCGGGGCAGAGTCGCGCGGCGGCCGGCAGCGACGCGCCACCGACCACCGAGTACCGACACCACTCAGTGCACGCGCTGCCTCGCCGCCGCCAGCCTGCCTGGCTCTCAGGACCACGCTCGTACGCGCTCCCCTACACGAACGCTCGTACAAATCCCCCAATTAAAACGACGATAAAAATAAATGACTCGAAAACTTTTCTCGCGTGCACGTTTCGTAATCGCGTACTCTGTTTACGTTTCCAAAGGTGCTATTTTTCGCTTAACTTAGTCTTATCGAACAGTGAATCGGGAGTGAATTTATATTTTTCAATTGTATAAGTGAAAATAAAACACGAGCTGATTTTTATTAAGGTAAGCTTTTATTTTGAATGTTAATATTATTTAAACTTGTTTTTGCCGCGGACTCGAATTTAATGATCATTTCAATTTTATATTTTCTCTGGGCACCTGCTCATAGTTTTTATTAGAAAGTTACTTGCATATATGAACCAAACAAGTTAAAACTACTCGCACTCGTTGGTATTTTTTAACTATACATTAGATAAGTACATAGGTACTAACTGAAATTGATGTAACCTCGTAGTAATAGACCATAGACTAGTAGATGTAACCACGGAACAATTGAAATTCGTATATTTTATATTTAAGATATATATATTTTTTATCTAATCTACATTTAAATATATGTAATTATTATAAAATAAAAGTTTTTTATAAAATAATATTATTTCAATTTAAACATAATATCCATTAATTATGTTTTTCTTAAAATATAAATCATGATCGACTTACGCTAAAGTTATTTATTATAATACCTACTTATGTAACTTAACTTAAAAGATAAAGAAATTAATAGTTAGAATAAAGTATCTATTAAGTAATCTGGTTTATATCTGCCCATGGACTACCTCTCTTGAGGTAGATATCGTAGACAAACCAGTTAAAGATGTGGTAACTCTAATATTATATTCGTCTACTGTAAGTTCGAGACATAATCATTGCCAGTTCAACGAATATCCCTTTAGAATACAGTAGTAAACATTTGGACGGCAATAAACATGGATATGTTTTCAAACTTCAGGAACTTTTAACGAATTATATACCCAGTATATATTATATATTTACTTAAAAGTTATTGAAGTTCAAAAACATATTAAAATGTATTTAATAATCTTCGTGTAATAAAATTAGTTTTTTTACTTTTATGATGAAGTAAGAATAATCGACAATCAAAATTGTTTTCATTTTTAAAAGCAATTGTGATGAAATTTAAATGAAAAGAAATATGGTAATTAAATAAATTTACAAATTATATAAGTACATCAAAATTTACGTGCAAGAATAAATATTTAAAAAAGAGATTCAAAATACACGCCAGAAAATAAATAACCTCTGAAAAAAATGTATTTGTATTTTAAAACTGAATATATACTCAGGTATATGAAACTCATTTCATTTACAATTATGATTGGTTTAATGAATATATGTAAACAAATGTTTATGGCAAATTATATTTGAACTTTAGAAGTTAAGAAACCTCTCAGAAGTTACAATTCAACTTGTAATGAACAATCCGCATAGTTTTAAAACGAAATACATAGAATAATAATATAAAGGACACTTAATTATCATGCGTATATGTGGAAAATGTAAAAAAAATATGTCGGTCAGATAATAATTTGTGCAAATCATCATCAAAATAAGCCTAAGTCATAGTCTTCGTGTTTTAATTGATAATACACTATATTTAAATATTAGCTTATTACTAGTCACGCTTACCACGGTAATGATCATGTGATAATCAAGGACATAAATAATTTATGTGCCTAATTTAAGCGAAATCCTCTCAGTAGATTTTTCGCTCAGTAGAAAGAGTAACAAACACAGATATATCCTCACAACCCATCGCATTTATTATTATTATTATTTATTATTATCAGTAAGATGTATAGCAGTTATTACTATTACACTACCGTAATCTACTCTGGAGAATGTGCTTGAGGTAAACTTGATGCGTTTAACTTAAACCTCTAAGATTGCATGCGTGGATGTCGGTAACAATGTTATTTGAAGTTCATTAAAAAGTTTATGAACGGGTGTCACTATCAATTGGGCTACATAATAATTACTTTAATTTTACAACGCATCCCACGTATTATTTTAATCGAAACCTTTATATGGATTATCTAAGGAAATTAAACGGCATGAGGTATTTGGTACGACAGTGTATATTGGGTAATATCATTTTTATAAATGTTTTACAATTTATTATTAGTAATATTTATCACTATTCCATTATGTTGGTCTCTCAAAGTTAGATTAAATTCAATGTTCACTACAATGACTTCCATATTAAAATAATATACATCACTCACTTAACGACGTTATGAAAATATTATATTCTATAAACCATTAGGTGTTTCAGAATGTTTTCATTCGTCATCATACCAAGTCATTAATAATTTTAATTCCCATATAAACAAAATAAAATATGCAAAGATGTGTGTCTAGTACGCTAAATTGATACTTTTCAGGAAATAACTAAGTTTTAATTTATATTGTTTGAAACCATTGCCTGATTGAAAGGCAATGGTTTCAAACAATATTAATAATTATAGTGGGGCATGCTATTCATGTAAGCATGGCATGTAAACGTATTCTATCCGTAACGTAATGAACCGATCATTTCAAATAAATACTTTAATTAATAATATTCAGGAAATTGAACGGCACGCTGAAATGATGAGTTAGTAATAAATGTACATAGTTTCATATATGTTTTTTTATGGAAGTAGCAAACGAGCATGTAGCCCACATGATGGTAAGTGGCTACTGCCGCCCATGGACATTTGTAATCAACCCTAGGTAAGATCAAAGTCTCACCTAAGGTTAGCCACAGATGCGTTGCTACCCCTGAGGACTAAGATGGAATGCCTCGGAAAAGTATGTCTCCCTTACCACACCTTTCAGACCAGAACACAACAGCGCATGACACTGCTGTTATTAGGTAGAATATAGGTGTGGCGGTGGTGCTTCCGGAGTCGAACCACGAAGAGTTCTACCACCTCATGTGTTTTATGGGCGTTAAAAGTATTTTAAGCATTTCAAATCCTTACTTATGTAATAACTGATTACACAATAGACGTTTATTTCCTATGGAAACTGTCTAAATAAATAAATTTATAAAGTAATATTAGCGTTTTGCCCTAATTTGAGATAGTTTTTTGTTTGTAAAATAAATAAAATATAAAACTTATCGACGCTTAGTTTGAACTTATGTGTATTAACAATAATCCATCATTCCTTTAAAATCCCTCTACTTTTACATACGAGTATCATACTCTATTCAATTATGTCTTTAATAGTTTAAGAACGCAGATATTCCTTAATATTTCCTTGCATTACATTTTGCAGTTATTGCTGGGAAAATATATTGATTCCTCGTTTGTCTCATTATACTATACTAGATTATTCCCACGGCTTAGCACGCGTCGATCACTTTATCGATGTTATGAGTATCCCATGTCTTAAACCCAGGTCATAAAATATATGTGTGCCAAATTTCAACGAAATCCGACCAGTAGTTGTTTCGTGAAAGAGTAACAAACACACATAAATCCTTACAATCTTTTGCATTTATATTATTAATAAGATTTTTATGGAAATACAATATCAGACTAAATCCTTGTAATACAATATACGCTATATTGTAATAAAACTGCCAAATTAGAAAAAGATAAAAGAGTGCACTTATTTGTATAATTTAAAACGTAAAAGGTTACACACTAAAAAAAAAATATATAATAATTTATTACATTATAATAATTGATACAAATGATTTTGCCTCTAAACAAACGGAATTTTGCACGTTAATTTTATATTTCCGGTAACTCATATGGATTTAACTAGTATGCGAGGCCTTAACCACATTGATATCTATATTAGCAAATCATTTACCTGTTGTTTGCTTTACAAATTATATAATTAATTCATAAGAACCATGGCGTTAAAATACCTACTACGTTTAGGTATTTCATGATTACACACGATACAGGAAAACTCTTTCGTCTTGTTAATTAGTTGACTTTATATTTAAAAAATTGTGTTTTTTTGAATTCTATTAATATTGAATAATCCTTCCAAATAAAAATACGCGTCTTGGTTAATATTTTAAGCTATCTGTATCTCACAGTTTCACCCCTGATTAATAAATAGGCAACGTTGAATAGATGATATATGAAGTAGATAGATGAATTTTCATGAAATAAACTCAGGATTTCATTCATATTCAAATCGAACACATAAATACAGACAATAATTTCAAATATATAGAATCTATTACCTTTTCTCAATCCTTCAAACTGTTTTGGAAATATATGCAATGTACAGACACGACGAAATATTATTTAAATTATATATAGATGTTGTAATTACTAGATAATTTTACATACTAATTGTAATAAAATGTGAACAATTATTAACATATGTTAAAAACGTAAAAGATCTTTTTACGTTTTTCTAGAACCAAATAATTTAAAATTATTATTTTAAAGTCGTTATTTTATTTCAATAATAGCGACCTTACTGTGTTACTTGTTACATTATCTTACCACCATAAAGGTTCCATCAAAATAAAATGATTGCAAACAGACACTAGATATACTATCGGCACTGGAAAATAAGGATGGATTTTGCTCCATATTTAGTGATAGAATTTAAAAAGTTATACAATGCAATTTCAAACACAATGCAATACAAAAAATTACACAATGCAATAAATGCAATGCAAAATGCAATGTACACACGGCAGTAGCGAAACTTCTGAAAAATAACCTCCAAGAGATTGAGATGGATATAGAGTACCAAAAGTATTAGGATAAATAAACACTAAACATAAACGTAAACATAACCGCTTTCTATACTCTTATCCCCCAAAGTAGGATTTTCTTCTGTGTCGTGGTTGCCATGGACACACAAAGACGAATACACACCCAGACTCCCCAGCCACCCAACAGACTCAGATAAGAAACCTAAACTCATCATTCAGATGTCTGTCTGGCCGGGGATCGAATCCGGGACCCACTGCGTGTCAGACCGGTATGGTGACCGCTCCACCACGTAGGTTGTCTACTATACAATTATAAGATTATCTTCATTAAATATATCTTTGATATAGTGTAAACAACAGGTGCATAAGTTACAAGTTGAATAATATTTGCTTATCGGAAATGTGGCAATGCATAAATATGACAGGTTGGCACCGTTGGCACCAGCCGCCAAGTAAGGCTCGGTCCGATTATTTATAATGACCTATAATAGTTTTGTCAGTTAATTTAGATTGCATCTCTACAGCCGAAAGATTGAAATATTTGCATTAAACCGCTTCAAATATTTCAACGCAAAGATAATTTATTTGACGTCCTGTTTTGTGGACTTAATGCAAACACGCAATGCACAATGGTTGCACAATTCCCCTGGTCTTAATAACATTGTTCGTTTTGCAATTGATATTACTAATATGTATATACCTGCGATACTATCATCAATAAAAAGCTTTTTAAAAAAGCTTGTAAAAGCATGTAAAAGTCAATACATTTTTTATAATTAGGTGTTTAATATATATCTTCATAAGTCTAATCGTGTATATAGTGTTTTTATCTAGGTAGGTATTTATGCGTTCACTGTAAAAAAACAATAAATCGACGACCCGCGTGGCGAAGCGATCACCGTACGGGTCTGACACGCAGTGGGTCCCGGGTTCGATCCCCAGCCAGACAGAAATCTGAATGATGAGTTTAGGTTTCTGTTCTGGGTCTGGGTGTGTCTGTATTCGTCTTTGTGTATCCATATCACCCACGAAACGGGAGAAAATCCTAGTATGGGTAAGTAAATACAAACATATAGCGTATTTTCGTACTGGTCGTAACCTAGAACTAATGTCTTAATTCATTATATTACACCTGTCTAACTGGGGATCGTACCCAGAACTGTACGACGGGCAGACCGGTGCGAGTAATGACATTGCTAGGCAGTCGCGAAACATCTCCTAGAGTTATGCGCATTAGTTCTTTCGAGTGACGTACTATTCAAATTGAACTGTTCAGGATCATAACAGTTTCTATTAACGATAATGAATTATGACGTTAACACATTTATGTCTTCTATGATGTTTATTCCTTGAATATATTGGTATGTAATGAGTATTAAAATTCTTAAGGATAACTAAAACCTTAGGATTTTTTAGCTTTTAAGATTTCTGTTTACTTATTTAATTTTACGTTTTTTATTAATTTGCGTAAAAATACTATTTATTACTGACGCAATAGGGTGAAAATAGGATCGAAAGTACTAACAGTCGTCTAATATCTACTTAAAAAGTTTTCCCTCGGGCTTTAATCGTAATAAATATTTACCTAATAATATGAAAATGAGTAAAGTAATTTTCTTTTCCTTTATATACAATTCTAATACTGATTGTGTAACAGACAATGCACAGATTCGATTATTGATATCTAAACTATTGAAGTATAAAATTTTACGTAGGACTTAAACAACGAAGATAAGCACTAAAATTTTGAGATTTAAACCCCCTGATGAGACTTACCAGTGGATGAATTACACATACTAATATATTATAAAGAGTAATTTTTCCTATATAATATTTTACCACGAGTGATTTTGTCAAAATTTCATAAAGTAGGTCTACTATTGGTATTTTACAATCTTTGCATACGTCATATTTAATTAGGGTAAGATTGCTGATTGCAACTTATTATAATTTATCGAAGTTTTATCGCGGTAAATCTGGATTATTTTGAGACTTTTTGTCCAATACATGATTAGGTATCTTGTTATGAATATTTGACATTTATTGATTAGGCTTTCGAATTTCGCAAGAATGTACTTGAGCGAAAAGAGTACAGACGTATCTAAATAATTAATTAACGCGTCAGCTGGCGCTCTAATTTTAATAGCGTAATATGAGTGTTCAGACAATTGATGTTCTTAAAAGGAAGATTAATAATGTTAGTCATTGTTAATTTACTTTCATTTCACAGTTAAGTCGGCTCTGCTTACAGAATCGCTAGGAGCGGAATTCGAAGCCGTTAGACAGCTGTTTATAAGCAACAGGCGTTCTCTACGTTCAAGCTTTGAATAGATATACATTATCCACTAGTAACGTCATACACGTCATTTAATTAAGCTTTGGCAGACGTGGTATAAACCTAAACGTTTATATTAATTGCCATAAAACTACATCGCATAAAATATTACAAATAATCACACAGATCTTATATCAAATAAGATTAGGTGTATATCCTTCGAATAATAACTAACTAATATCATTAGCGTTATATCATATACATATAATTAGCCTTTTCACTATTACCACTTTAACGATATACCTAACGAATATGCAATACCTACCGTATTGTATATTCTAATAAAATGGTTTTCAGTTTTATTTTAGTTGCTAAAATAATCAAACATTTTATAGACGTTGTTGTAAACTGTACAATAGTAATAGAAATTCCGAAACTTACTTAGCTACAAATAACTACGACTAAAATAGTTACGAACCTAAAAAAGAAATAAGAGATATTGGAATCTACAAAATGTATTTCTTAATATGGGTATTTACTTTTGTTTAATTACTATTATGAATATTAATTATTAAAACTATTTTTGAAATGCCTCGTTCAAAAAAAACCACGTTAAAGCTTTCTGAGAATGACTATCAGAGCAATTGTACTCGTAATTAACGTAATTTATTCTTCTATTAGAATTATAAATATAATTCTTAGAAGTTGCTATAATTTTTATGCTATTCCATATGGCGATAAGACAGGCGCCTCCCCGTGACGAAACTGATGTTTCATCGTTTTCAGCGAAAGATTATGACTCACAGTAGACCTATCCTTACTCATACAGCGTTTATTATTACCAATAACTATCTGCTAAAAGTGCTAGTGTTTCTTAGTATCTCCTACATTCGGAACAATATTTCGTATGATCAATATGATGAATAAGATTAACATACATAGTTATGATAACTTTTTGAAAAAAAAATGAAGACTACATTATTAAAACACGAGACATTGTAACATAAATATTAAAATCTGTCCTTTTCATCACACACATTAAATCTACCATATTAATTAGCCTTTAACCTTTGTTAGGATATAATATCTTCCTGCTAATTAAACACCTAATAATAGGTAGTATATCTTCATCCAAAACATATGTAACATTAATATTCCTATTCCTACCATTATTTTATCAATGCGAAAGTTTGTGAGGATTCATATATGTTTCACGCAATATCTGCTGGTCGGATTTCGCTAAAATTTGGAACATACGTAATTTATAACTTTGACGAACACATAGGATACTCATTATCGTTTTAAATATGTCTGGAGCGAACGGAGTCGCGGGGCTTTATATAACTATACTAATAAATAAACTATACCGACTTCTAACCAAAGAAATCACTAATTAATATTGAAGAAGTAAAAAGATTTTATTTTTTCAAAATATTTTTCAATTTTAACATAAATTACTTTAATCCTTTTAATGCAATTAATCATAAGTATTATGAGAAATTTGTTTATCTATTGTACAGAAATAGTGAGTATTATCTTATTGTCTAGGGTACCGTTACCTCAGGATGACCTCATGAGAGGTAAATTCTTAAGTGGTTACTATGTAAGATACAGCTAATGAGGTGGAAAGAGAAATAATGACTATCTCTGAGTTTTAAGAAACTTTTATCTGGTTATTAAAGATCCTCTAAAAATTTTAATTTTCTACAAACTATGTCTAGTTATTTTAAAAATTGGTGGGTTCGATGAATACTTTATAATATTACTTGTATATTATATTGCTTATTACCATGGTGAAAAACTAAATTATACTTGTACAGTAGTATGGAATTCCTAATTTTACTATGATTCCATTATTACTCTTAATCGTGTACTTTAAAAATAATTTTCAAACGCCTTAAAATATAAAATGTAGTTAAAATGAAATAATGTGCTTATTATAACTTTTTTAACTAAAATTCTATGGAAGTCTCGACCCTGGCTTAGATTGTTGTGATTTTTTTGACATTGTTTCATATGAAAGCATATATTTTTTTTAATAACATGGTTATCTCGTAGCAAAGCAAGGTAGGATAATATATCTAGTTATTTACCTAAATTAGTACGTACGATAGCAATTTATCTTTGTAATTTTAATTCACTACAGAAGTTAGAAGTTAAAGCGTATTATAAAATTAGGAATAGGTATGTGTCTAAATTAAAGGTATGACTGCATTATTTGTACAAATTTACGATTTAAAATTACTCAAGCTATTATCTAAACAAGCTACTGTATAGCTGTATACAATAGTACAGCATTAACGATAGTCCTCTAAGACACGAAGAGCCCAGCTAATTAAACTTATCCTACGTGGCCTCGCTTGAACCGAGTGTTCCTGTCTCTACGACCATTTATGCCCATGAAGATATATTTACGACCTTCGCTTCCCAAGTCTTGGAATCGTAGTAAAACTTGCATTTTATAACTGAACTAAACAAACGCTTTTACTAGTGTAGTATACTTATAGTTAATTAGTTACTACTCATCACGCGTAAAATTACTACAATAATTAGCAAGAGAAGTTAACTATTAATTTTCTTAGACACTGGGATTTTACGAAATATTACGAAAAGGTGAAATACAAGTATTTGTTCGTCTGTCTATCTCTTAAAAATAAAGTAGACGCTTTAGTTTTAAATTAAATAATTCTTCGTATGCGTGTTTGTTTCGACTTGATATTTTTTATGCAAATGTTTCCTACCAACGTTAGAAATTTGTTACTAACTTTAACTATTTTAAAGAGTATCGAGTTATATTATAAAGAGTTTGAAAATCTAAGATTGATAAATAGATGCGTTGCTGTTTCTAAAAAAGGTAAAATTCTTCATCTTAGTATTTCTGCTCTATAAACCAGGACACAGCAGTTTTGAAAGAGATTACAGTTATGTAAAACCATGTCTGAAATTTATCCATGTGAAAATTATTCGTACAAATTCCAGCATAGCATAGAATATAAAATTATAATCAGTACACAGCCAGTCCATTTTTCAAAGTTGATCATGAACAAGTTTTCATTTGATACCCATATTGTCGTGATAATAAAAATCGTTCCTTCCCCCTTTATGGATTTACCATTATTTTTATTATTATCTACACTAATACGAATCCAATGTCATATGTCAATCAAATCCAATTTCATATGTCATGATCTGTCAAGCCGTATGGGCTGTAGCGCGTTCCAAAGAAATGGTCATATACAGATACAAACACACATGCATACGCTCGAAAAACATTATCCTCCTGACGCAGTCGGGAAAAAAATAGATAACCGTACTATCCCATCCTTGGACACTACTCTTAAAGTGAGAGGGGTCTAGGCTATAAATGCTTACCACACCCGTAAGAACTCAGATGTGTAGGTTTTATCATGATGCTTTTGTCCACCGTAACAGGGTATGATTATCTATACTAATATTATAAAGCTGAAGAGTTTGTTTGTTTGTTTGTTTGTTTGTTTGAACGCGCTAATCTCAGGAAC
>MOOZ01000060.1:1088408-1104936 GCA_002930495.1 Cecropterus lyciades | reverse complement strand
TTGATCTTACCTAGTGTTGATTACAGATGTCCATGGGCGGCAGTAGCCACTTACCATCAGGTGGGCTGAATGCTCGTTTGCTACTATCCATATTATAAAAAAAATATATTTTTTTGGTATTTAGTTGCATACAAGTATATTTTTGTTAATTTAATACATGTTTCTAATAATTTACTAACAATCAAAAAGCCCTCACAATCATTAACTTATTTTCTGATGAGTTAAATACTTTGGTATCACACATTTGTAGACACAAAAATGTACTAATATAATTGACAAAATATTCACAAAGCACAAATTTATTCATTAGGTACGTACCAATACGCTAATAAGTTCTTGTCTTGTAATACATGAGTAGTAAGTATCTTAGTAAGATATATTTTAAGAAAAAATGTTTGCAATATTTCCACATCAGTTGAATATTACATTATAATTATTTTCCGATATACTCAATTATTAACTTATAGAAATTAGAGTTAAAAATGTGGCATAGAACATTAAAAGAATCAGTGTAGTTCATAGTCGTTCTCCTTTATTAAGCCAAATGAATTGGTTTGTATATCAATTAAAATATTGATTTTAAATATGTGATTAGTCAAATGGTAAATATTATTTTAAATATTAGTAATAAATCTAGGTATATGATATTTCATGTTTCGTATTAAACTTTCAACGATATCCGACAATGTTATTTTTGAATGCGATTATGAATAATACATTAAAATTGCATTGATATTTATAAAATATTTTCTTTATATCTATACCTCTATTCTCTAAGCTTATTCGTACAAATACGTACGTACTAAAATAATAGTGGTTTGATTTTCAAACAAGTAATAATAAAGTCATAATTAATGAAAATTACGTGCCTAAAGGTCAGTTTAAAGGCTGTATTTAAAGTTACAAATAATAATAGAATATGAAAACAATTTGCGATGGTGAACGATATTAAGTGGCTATAAATGTCAAGATTTGGCTTAAATTCATTATAACACCTACCTTATAGATACTGTTAGGTTCAATTATTTCTCAGAATGGGATGGGCTTATGCTAAGTAAGTTCGGTTTAGGCTTTGCACAACGTTAAGTCGTTAAGAGACCTCGTTTGTATTTGATTTCCTCATGATATTTTACTTGATCGTTAATGCTAGTAAGTTCCTACACGCATGGTATAGAATTGCGTGAGATTTGTTAGGAAGTCCAAAGTCTCTCGTGACTTCTACACATTCATACATACACTCACAAACATATATAAATGTATGTGTATGTAAATAAATTCAATAAATAAATCGAACTAGTAAATTTTGTGTTAAATCATTATTAAGAATTGGTCTTGAAATCGATTAAATATTTTTGTTATCATCGTCAATCCACTGTTTGGCTTAGACCACAGGTTTTAATTATTTATTAATTATTATTATTAGGAATACGATACAGACCTATCAATCCTTACATATCTATCATTCTACATGGTCCGTCACACTGGCCAAGCACAGATTTATATCTTTTGCCGATCTCTTAGGCAGACGTGTAGCCTTCTTCACGATGTTTTCCTTAATTATTTTCTAATAATAAGATTTAAAAAATCTGTTCAAAAAATCAGTGGTGCAGGTCTGGGATTCAACCGTAGGACTTTCATATTGAGAGGTCGAATTATGAACCACTAGGCTTTCAATCTATATAATATACTCATAAATAGCTACTTTTCATTTAAGTACGTAAGACATTGTGACACTGACACTTACTGCTTAAGTAAGGCTTAGTACCGTTTCATACATACCTTTGCATAAACACTTATATAATACTTCCAAATATATTCAACTTACCTAACAATGAATGTAGCCAACTAAGATTCAGAAAGCTTTATAGCCACGTTGCTGCGGGCAATGGTTACGGTTGAGGAAGACAGGTGTGGGCGTAAGACTGGGCGTGGTTTTACCCCACAGCCTGTTATTCCTGGCGACCCGCCTTTGATACCACCTGTTATCACCTGTACGGAATGGAAGGCCGATTACAACCAAAGTGAAAAAGTACCGTCGCGAATACAAGACGAAATCAGAGAGGTTCCAAATTCGAAGTATTTTGAAATATAAATAGATTTTTTACGTTTTTATTATCAGCTAAGTACATATATTCTTCTATTATAATAATATTATAATAATTTGATTGTGGCAATACATAGAAGGTAGGTACCTAAGTCGAAGCCTTGTCGATGTGACACTGCGACCTATAATGTGTCACTTAAACTAAAACGCATTATTTTAATTGCAAATAGCTTCATAAATAAATTTTCTCTTAATAACTGGCAAGACAAGACACAAGAAAGAAGCAGAAGCAAGCAAGACGAGAGCAGAGTAGCAAACTATTGCTCTTATGCAAACTGCAGAATGTTAGTTGTGTATTGTTTTTTGTGTTTGAAAATGCTCCGCTTCATGAGGACAAAAGAGATGGGACAAGATGGTTACACAGCTATGACAATGACTCTCCCATTGACAATATGTTGTTTTTTATTTATTCTTTTATAAGTTTGAAGCAACAAACGAGCATGCAGTACTAGATGGTAACTGCAAAAGAGATATGTGTTAGGTGCAAGGATGTTAAAGCAATTTTTCCTTCGTAAAGTCTATAACGATATTGCTACAGGTAATGCTTCTGGTTGAGGAAACAGGCAGGTGTGGGCGTATCGTGCGTCAGCTGGGCGTGGTCGCATCCTACAACGAGTTGTTTCCGGCCGTTCCGCCTTTCGTAAATACCACCTTTTACCGTGATTTTATCCTTGATCGTGTGCCTTATATGAACTGTCGGTACTTCTGATACTTTTGATAACTCTATTACACACATTGAGCCGATTCATATCGATAGACTTACGTTTTATTAGACTAGGATTAAATAGATTTTTTTGGTATCTATAGGTAATAGCCATTTGTGCGATAAGAGCATCAAACGCGAATTAAGTCTTTTTAGTAGTAAGAATTAAGTGAAGTAGCAAACGAGCATACAGTCCATCTGATGGTAAGTGCCCACCATCGCTTATGGAAATTTGTAAGCGTTTAAGTTCATTCAAGTTATTCATCTTCGCTAAGGGCTTCTATCAGAAGCTAATCACAGATGTGTTTATTTCCGAGGCCTAAGATGGTCGCCTTATAATAGTGAGCCTACAGCCCTTTTACCGAAACGCAGGAACTGCTTCATACTAGAAATAGATGTGGCGGTGTACGTACCACCTTGTAAAACCTTGTTTCTTGTGTCTAGTAAGAAAATGGTAACGATACGACTTCTACTCTATTGTTATTTAGAAATAGGTGTGGCGTTCAAAGTTCTAATTAATAAAGATGGACCTACGCAAGTAATCAGTGGGTAAAGGATCTTGCATCGAGCCACGCGTACCAAATGACTAAAGTTAGTTGTAAATAGTGTAAATCATTCATCTAATAATGCCATTATGCAAATGTTACGGCTGGGTAAGTAATCGTACCGTATAATGTAAAAGCTCTTTGCATTTGTTGCTCGTGTGTAGAATTATAATGGGTTTGTAGCCAGTGTGATACAATTGAAGTAATTAAATAGAATTTGATTAACCGTAGTGGCAACGTGTTTGTAATGCATTCCTAATGACTTTTAAATTGAAGTGATGTGAATGAATACTTAAGTTGCTGGACTCCTTAGATTTCTACTGGAACGTCCACGGTAAGAATGCATCAGCTTTTTTATTTAAAAGGTGGTAGAACTCTTTGCGGTTCTACTACGGAAGCACCACCGCCACATCTATTTATGTCTAATAAGAGAATTGTTATGCGCTGCTGTGTTCTGGTCTGAAAGGTGTAGTAAGATAAGACATACTTATCTGAAGCATTCCAACTAAGTCCTCAAGTTACTTCCCGTTAAAATAAAAGTTGTAGCCCGTTAAAATAAAAGTGGTTCCTTTCTCGTGAAATCATACAGATTTTACCAAACTTGCCAAGTTACTACTTTCAATAAAGTATCGTATGATACGAAAACATCGTCATCGTCAACGTGTCATCGGTTCGTTGTGGTCAACATCTCTGCGTGTTTGCAGAGAGCCTAATGGACATTTGGTGTTCGGGGCTGTTAATTCAATTAGCTGTGCCAGTAGCGTCGTTAATCCACAGTACTCATTGTTTCACGCCACAATGAAATCTTCAAATATTTTCGCCTCGATATATCCCCTAAAGTGAATCATTGCACAATGTTTGCACTCTTGATTTGTCCTTTTGGAAGTTTTAATGGCATTTTTTAGAATATTTTTTTTATGAAAGTGAAGTAGCAATAATGTAAATTTGATGGTAAGCGGTTATTATTATTTACGGACTGGTAATGAAGCCGAAATAGATTTGGTTGGCCGAAGATTCGACATTACCCCTGTCGACTAAGATAGAAGCCTCGAGAAAGAAATAGTGCGCTGAACTATCAAGGAATGTTTTTCACACCTTTAAAACCTATGATAGCTGTCATGTTTTCTAATTGCTTCGATATGAAGCTTTTCATCCACAAGAAAACATATTTGCTTTTCTATATTGTGGTAATATTTAACGTTAAATATTTCTAACTTCCAAATGAAATCACAAGATTTTACATGTGTGACCTGTTCGATCTTTTGTTCTTTAAACAATCATCGATCGACAATAATATTTAGCATTATTTTAACGTATTTGCATGTCAATAAAATAAATTTACTTTGCAAATGCAAACCTTTATTGACACTAGCGAACAAAGACATCTACCGCTCTACGTATGCCCTTACATGCATGGACGCGTTTTTGTCGGATCATGGAAAAGTTGCATCATAGTTGCCACATGCGTCATTTATAGTTCGACGGCTCTAAAGCGCTGTATGCATTATCCATCTGTAATACGTACTGTAATACGTACTCCCCTTTCTTGCTTCAATCTGTTAAAAAAATGCTTGTAGCATTTTTTCATTAGATTGAAGCAAACGACATTGAAATAGCAAACGAGCATGCAATGCATCTGATAGTTACTGGTTACTGCCATCCATGGACATCTGTAAGCAACTCTATAAAGAACGGGGGTCCCATCTGAAGTCGGTCACAGACGTGTTTCTACTCCCGAAGGCTATGATGGCCGCCACATTAAAGTGTCCGGTAAACACACCCGAAACGCAAGAACAGCTTTACGTTAGAAATGGGTGTGGCGGTGGTGCCTCTCTGGTCAAACTTCACTGTTTACTTCACCGGGAAAAAATATAACTTCAAAGAAAGATTTCAGGCTTTATAATTAACATATTTGAAGGTGATAGAACTCTTTGTGGTTCGACACCGGAAGCACCACCGCCACACATATTTCTGCCTAATAACAGCTGTGCTATGCGCTGTTGTGTTCTGGTCTGAAGGGTGTGGTAAGGGAGACATACTTCTCCGAGGCATTCCATCTTAGTCTTCAGGGGTAGCAACGCATCTGTGGCTAAGCTTAGATGAGACACTGATCTTACCTAGGGTTGATTACGGGTGTCCATGGGTGGCAGTGGCCACTTACCATCAGGTGGGCTGCATGCTCGTTTGCTACTTCAATAATATAAAGAAAAGATTTCATAAATTGGTTATTCAAAATATATCGTACAATAAAAAATAGAACGGATCGTGTACAAGGTACATGATAGTCAGCGAAGTTGTATAGATGTCATCAATACTTCTGCAATGTTCATTATTACATAAACGTTCATTGTCGTAACCATACAATAATTTCGTTATACACAATAAGACATATTGTTCAATTGCAATATAGTTCTATTGTATTCGATTCATCCGATTTGTTATTTGCAATAAAATGTATTCAGGTGTTAGATATAAGTGCTAAGTGATATAACCCCGATTTTTCTACTTCAAAGACTTTCAATTAGTTTAAACAGCTACGGACAGCGTTTACTGAGAACAATGTGGAATTAAAATGAAGATTTATATTTTCTTTAGGTTACACGTTCGCACCTAAGCACGATCCAAATTTATCTCGACAAACAAAGGGTAATTACGGATTCTCCTTCAATATTTGCTGAAGATAAATCGCTGTACAGTGGCCCACGATAATCGTTATGTTAATGAGATCATGATATCCAAGATAGTTTATGTGCGGTCTTGTTCCTAAACGAGAAGTTATTATTGTGATCATTATTTACACGTGTGTTTCATTAATATATTATTTATGCATAATAATACGCTTTGTGACAAGTTGACAGGTAGGAAATTTAAGCTGGGTTCAATTAAATTTCATAGTTGTTCTGTCATTCTATTTTAAAGGCAGGACAAATTGTGGTTGGCAGCTAGCTAGGTATCAATGTCTCGTTCCTTGGTCAATAATGTTATTAAGGGCTTAGCCTAAGATATGAATATACCTAATATGTTTTTTGTAACTTAATATGATTAATTAAGACATTTGTCAATTCACTTTTCTTTATACTGTGGTAGCACTATTCTTGCTCGACTCCGGAAAGACTGTTACTATGCCAAGGTCTGCTTGATAGCAGCAGTATTTTCTTGTTCAAAGGTGTCTAAGGAACACACACGAGGTGTACCAGCTTCGATATTAAGGGTAACAAACGTATTTTATTTTGGTAGTGTCAATAGACATAACGCGCTCTTAAAGTCTATGTACAAGATGACCTATTAAAGCTTTGTATATTATATATGACAAATAGATAAGCACTTTCCAGTGGGAATTCGGTTAATTAAATGGGCATCGTTGCAAGAATAATGTTACTTTTTCTTAGCTAAGTAAGATAAATTTTGCACGTTGGTCCAATTGTCAACTCTACCTACCGATATTACGAATAGGATACAAAGCGTCAAAGAGATTAAGAGCTTCATAATAAAATAATGAGTGCCTGCCTAAAATTGTACAAATATTTTGCTACTTATAGCATTATAAGGAAGCATGAACGCGGAACTGCACCCCAGTGCCGCCCTTGCCGATCGTCGAACTTGCTACAAAAAAGCAGATCTTGTTTCGCCGGGTACAGTTAGTCGGAGCATTAAGTAATCGGAGCCGAGAGTCTCGAGATAATGTTGCGCACGCGTGAAATATATACGAGAGTTTTTATTGGGACCGCGTTCCGCTCATAGATGTGAGCCTTGCGATCCACGATTGTCTGGACTGGAAGACTAGTTTTGTGCTTTACTTTTTACAATATAAGTATCCTTTGTTCAGAACAGAACACCTGTTTCGTTATGCGAATTGTTTTAGCCACTTTCAAAGTCTTTATATTCCAAACAAAACAGTTTTAAAGATGTATAATGTAAATTTAACAACAAAAGCATATTAGTATATTAAGTGGTATTGTATAAAAACTGCCCAGTGTCTGCTAAACTCCAAGATAAAACTTAAGTAGCAGCTTTTAAATTCATAAAATAGTTTTAGCACCTCTTTTCCGATGTTTATGTGACGTTGGTCACGCAAATCGCAGTTCATCTTCCGTTGTCGTATAGTACGCGTGTTGCTACGCCGAAGAAATTCTGTCGTCGAGTGGTTTGCCTCACGGCGACCTTGCCGACGTCCGCGGCGCAATAGGGTTACCACTTCATACCTAGTCATTTTTTGTGAATTAATTTTTTGTTAGTTTAAACAGCAGCGGTGCCTGATCTGTTATGAATTTGTTTGAAGTTACTAAGTAAAACATACGTACACAGTTATGTATTTGTTTTAGATAGATCTATGTGTCATATCCTTTGTTTATAAGTCTGACGGTGACGACTTATATTTAGGTGGATGGGAAGTCTTTAAAGTTATTTGAAGGGAAGTGCTTTAAAATCAGACTGACAAGTGTTTTAAATTTTAATATTGATTTTTAAAATATGGATATCAGTAATTATTTAAATAAAGTGAAATGGAGTGTCTGAATTTTTATGGTGTTACGGTGGCACTTAGTTACAACAACATTAAACATTAGGAGCTTAGTTGGTACGTCTCTTAACTTGTGTCATATAAAAGATACTTCCTTAATATCATGCAAGGCACTGGCAACCATGACGCTCCTCTGGTTCAGCTTCTGTGAAAGTAGGTAACACCGCACCGCCACCCGTCATCGCACTCACGGGCCTTATGCCGGATTTTAAGCGGCTTTCTAAATTCACTCGTATGCCTACAGCGATAACCGGGCCGCGTGGACAAAATCACATTATGATAAGCGAGAACTCAAACGAAATCTATTGCTCGCCATGAGACGCAAGTGTATCCATAGTAACGTTATTAGGGGCAATATACGGAGTATTTTTAGGGGTAATATAAGGGGTGTGAATGAAATTGCAGTCTTATTTGACCATATTTTTATTGGCAACATCTTATTCATATTGCTTATTCTTATTATTCTTATTCTTATTCATATTGACGACCCGCGTGGCGGAGAGGTCACCATACCGGTCTGACACGCAGTGGGTCCCGGGTTCGATCCCCGGCTAGACAGAGATGATGAGTTTAGATTTTTGTTCTGGGTCTGGGTGTTTGTGTATTCGTCTTTATGTGTCCATGGCATGGTACGGAAGGAGAGGAGGGATTGATTTAAAACAGAGTGTTTTTCACATAGTATATTATATGTTGGTTTATCTCTAGTTGGACATGTAGACAAACAATACATTCTGCCAGAGAAAACACAACATCAAATATTGGATATAAAAAAGTATCGAACAATTATAATTATCATATTCATTTTAATATTACTATTAATACACCAAGATTTTACGTAATAGAGCGTACATGTTTCGTCAAATTGGCATGCAAATTGATACATATGTACATACATACGTGGTCAAAACATTACCCTTCTTTTAGCAATTGGGTAACAAACCCTAACATTTAGTACTAAGAACCACAGCAAATTTTTTTAATGCCCAACGAAGTGGGCACGCCTCTGCTAGTATCAATATATATCGTACTCATGGCGCGTATTCGCTATTAAAAAATGGCCTATTTCGCGTACCATTTCGATCGTATGGTTTTACTTCAGCACTGATATTACGTACTAACCTCTATCTTTTACTAACCTTGTTGTTTTTTACTATAGATTAAGCTTTGTTTTTACATAACTCAGAAGACATGAATAATCATGATTATACTGCATATTCATATAAAAACGGGTTATGTACGCGTTAAAAAGGATTTTGTAAATTAATTGTATAAAAATAGTAATGAAGATAAATAATGACCTAGTTGGTCATTATTTATTATCATTATTTATTATAATGAAAAGTGTCTATAGAAATGCTCATCTTTATTCTATTTAAGGGTGAATTTTGCCACTTACACACACACTTACTTAATCCTATTTAGCCACATATTTAATTAGTGTTGTCTCTATATTTTATGTGCCATAAAATAATAATATTCAATATTTTTTATTAATATCGTTGTCACGGCGTATATTGTAGCCACTAAACCAAAAGCACGTAATGTAAATTTAATTTGTCATTGAGGTCAAATTCACAAATTTAAAATAATCACTGTAAAAAGGTTATAAAACCAAATTAAATATTTTAAACAGAAATAATAGAAACAGTATTGAAACCAATTTTACCATATCAGTCAGACCGTTTTGTACACCTATATAAGTAGGTACCAAAATTACTCATAATATTAATTATATTATCATTTTAATTAATAATGGTATAGTTATTTCAGAAACAGTATTATACTTGAAAGAGAAGTTAACTGATAATTTTATCAATATGACGAAGATTATCTGTTAACTTTATTTTGTGTTTTGGAATCCTGATAACACATATCGACTTTCGCTTATCACTTATAATGATGACATATATGTGTTGATATTTCTGATGACAAATTAATTCAATATAACAAAGACAATTTAGGTCTTACCTTAAAATTAATGATTGCACTATACGCTGCGATAAAAACCTTCCAATTAGTATTGGAGTACCCTATATACCGCACTTAAGGAGTCTTATTAGGGCCAAGGTTGGACTCTTATTAATTTTAATTTGATTTATCTACGCTACACTCGATTATGAGTACTTAGTGCACGTTTAAATGGAAATAGAAAACCTGTATTTGACAGTTTAAAAATTATAGGTCGGCTCGTAATGCCTTGTATTAATTTAGAACCTTATAAAGGTTGCTTGCCATTTAAAATTAATGTTTTGGTCGTTCATGAATCAATACTAAATAAAAAAGCGGGTTTTTTAAGGTCTTATTATAATTTTATCTAAAATTATAAAGTACAAACGATTTAATGGCATCTATGTGTAAGGTATAAAATAATGATACCCTATCGCGGACAGTCTTATTCAAATACCTATAGCCTTGTTTTATTTAGTCGGTACTAGCTATGAGCAGAAAATAATGTAGATATTTAATTATACTGTTAATTATATAAATAAATTTAAAGCATAAAATTTGTGATGATTAGAATTTAATGTAATTATTTATCGTCGTCTGTTAATATGTTGTTAACGCCATGGCTAACATTTTTTATTGATTGATTTTATTGTAAATATGATGTTTATTATATTCGTTGATTATATTTAATTTATATCCTTTCCAAGTGGACACAACTTATATTAGTATCAACATGCAATATAAAAGAAAGTTCGCTGATAAAATATATCAAAAATCAGATTATGATGGATTTCTTTCAATCGCTATCTATGCATTCTCGAATTGTGGTATTTCTGGTATATAAATAAATAATTAAGTCTGGTACGAAGAGGTTTCCAAAAATATAAACGATGGATTTAAATATTTTTGGTTATAAGTCTGTGTGTATCCATGGTACCCACGATACGGAGATACCCAGCAAACTTTCAAAACCCTATAATAACTCACATACATCGTAACATGGTAATTAATAAATAATAAGAGAAAAAAAACCAGCAACGAATTGAAATTTATGCATTAATGAATTTATATTTTCTATGATTTCCAAATATAAAGTTATTGGCAACATAGCCGTTCGTAACCTGATTTCCTTTTGACATCCAAATTCTGTTTTTTTTACATGTTTTTTTAAGGTATTATGTAGTAATGTATTCATGTGCACAGGTCGATAGTATTGTTGGATAAATAAGAGGCGATGTAGGGAACGCTTAAACCAATAGGCTATTTTTATTGTATAAAATGTATAACTACTAAATTGTACGTGTAATGTTCTATGAGTAAACACATTTTATGTACCGGTAGCGTTGTCCGCTATATATTAATGCTATAATATAACAATTGTGAATAAGGTGACATTATCCTTGAAACGGTTATGGATAAGAAGCAATCGGTAGACATATGGCAACTTATCAATCGTTCGCTTATTAATGCGTTCGGAGAAGTGTACTGCAGGAATGTTCTTGTATGCGAAACAAAACACATTATATCGAATGCTTAGCTGTGGCTTCCAGGATCCACGTGGTGGTACGCTTCGTAGAACCTCCAATACTCAACTTTAGTCTAACTTTTGGTGTCGTGGGAACGTGTTCTGTGCTTCCTTACCCAGTGATGGCTGAATATCGAAGCGTTAGTACCTTTCACAGTTTTAGTTTGAGCTTTATATAAGACCGTTTAAAATGAAATAATATATTAAACAAATTGGTAACAAAGAAACCATACTTGAAGAAGACATATTTTAAGATTATTTCAAAAAATAGTACAAACGTATATTTTTAAATAGGTCATATCTAAAAACTTAATGTGCGTAATCGTATTTCTTTTACCAATTTTATATTAAAAAAAATACAATTTATTAAGACTATGATGTTAGATATGCAAAGGTTAATATCTTGATTTCTCTTATAATTGATTTATTATAATTACTTATATCTATTTCTTAATTTATCTTGAATGTGTAGTAAGTATTGACAAAAATTTCAAATTCGTCTACTTGCGTAGATAATGTCATAAGAGTAGGTATAATTTAATGAATATACACAAAATTATTAGACATAATCTCATTATTTATCGTTATTGATTAAATACCAATAGATGTTGATAATAAGATCTTAGCTCCACCGGATAATACAAAAAAAATATTTGGTAGACAATTATTTATAAAATACACATAAGTATACTTTATAAATAATATTTACTACCAAATAAAAATTTTGCTCAATAATGGTATAATAATTATTACATTATATTGACACGCGTGGTATCGTGGTAATCATGGTGCTTGTTTTCAATTAAATCTGAGTTCAAGCCTTTGTATATATGTATATAGAATAGGTAGATATGACGAATATAATTAAATTTATGGAACTTAAGGTTTGCGTATTTATTGCACGCTTCACGCACCCATAACGTAGCAAAGTCCGCGGAACTTTCAGTGTACATTATGTTCGTAGATTGCCACTACTATTACATTTAAAAGTAAAAACGTCTAAATTTTGTCAGTAAAATAAATTTTCAGCGCTTTCAGTTTTTTATTTAAATCTTTCAATGCACGTCCAATCGAAGAAATAACCGTATCAAATCACCGTTGCACACACTATCCAACTTCGCAATAACGGTAGCTACTCAATATGAAACATAATTCGATAATGCAAATTAAATGCCGGCCGATCATTAAATAAAAAGCTATGAGCGATTATGTTACATAAGCGTATTAATATTTTTCTTTATGGCACTTTTTGTGCAATGCATTGTTCGATCAATATTTTCTCGAGTTGATCGACAAGTGAGACAAAAAATAGAACAATGACGATGCCGGATGCGACGGCTACCGGCATTGAGATGTGAAGAATCTCGCGGTGCGTGGTATTGGGTCCTTACCACATTGTTACAAGTGTATTGACATTATACGTCCACTATATTAGTTTCCATTTGACGTTTACACGCCCATCAGTTTTGTTTTTGTTGACAGTGAGAATTAAGCAAAAAAAATATCATTTTTCATTAGAAATAGTTAGGTATGTTCTTAGATTAGCCCTAGTCCTAGAGCATTAAACTAAAGAATAAATCTTTACACCGTAAGTTAGTAGGGTGGTAACTGGTTCGTACAGTTGCGTGAAATTTCGAACAAATACAATTCAGCCATTTACAGGATTAAGTAGCACTTACATATTGATCGACAGAGATTAATAAATTTAAAACACATATATCTTTGTAATAACAGTTATCTTGTATAGATAGACATATTCGTTAGTGTGTATAATGGATTTTATAAGATTAAATAGTTTTGTTTTGTAGGATCCATCGTGATAATGCCTAAGCAAATGCGCGCTGACAAATATATTTTTTATTTATTACATGTTTACTGGAATTTATGTTTATTGAATGATTATTAAGATATTTTGCCCAATGTTAGATAAGTATAATTCGACATTCTCTAGATTATTTTATAGTTATATCGCAATATAATAAGCATTAGAAATACAATATTTTATTTGTGCTATCGAAGCTTATATCCAATAACAATAGGTGTAATATGTGACAGTATGGTTATCTCAATCTACCGAATTTGATATTGTAATTGTTTCGAATATTAAAATTTATTAGAAAAATATGTAGAATATCCAGTAGCCGTTGCTTGAATCTTAATATAGTTAATACAGGTTACATAATTATAGCTATGTTTCTATTTTTAAACGACTTCACAAAGAAAAGAGGTTAACTATTCGTCACGTAAATATTTTTTCTTGTATTTATATATGTAGATGAATACTTTATCATAGTGCGTTCACAAACGCCCTGTAAGGTAACATAACGAGAAAATGGGACTTACGGAAAAGTGTAGATTCGTACCATTGTATAACGCACTTTGCTGACATTATTTAAATACATTCAACGTACAGTACTTCAGGCATAGTAGGAATTTTGCAAAGGCTAGGCTCGCAATAGCGAAAGCATCCGCTGAACCTGAACATTTATATTGATTACATAATCATATAATAATGTCACTGTTTATACTATTTTATCGCTATTTTTGTCCTCTTCAAACCAGTGTTTTTCAATCTTTGTCATGGCATGGTAAAAATAATTTGCGACCCTTCATTATAAAACTTAATATCTACACCTTTATTGTCAATACAAATCGATTAAAAACATAATTTTGTACGTAAAACAGACGTAGACTAACGCCTTTCATTAAAAACCTCATAGTAAAAGTATGTTTTTTAAGTTTTTCTAGGTTGTTACTAGGCGTTCGCAACCACTTGGAAGTTGGCGGATTGGAAAGGAGTCGCAATGCATACGTTGAGAATGCATACTTTTCTTTAGATAATTTACGTTTTTGATATTCTCATACTATTTGATCGAAGATAGACCAAAATAAACTGGTTTTTAAATAATTAAAGTATATTAAAGTGACAAGCTGACTGATCGATTTTAGACCGAAAAACCGGTAAACTATGAATTTCATCGAATTCGCGTCCACGAGTTTAATGATAAATAATAAGATGTAGGTAAGATTTAATTTATACATACTGATATTAATTAGGTAATTTACTTTAAAAATAATTAAAGGTGTGTTTTGCATAGTGATTTTTAAAATATATTTTCTGCAAAAACGCTTTTGCATCCTGTTGGCTTTTAATAAAAAATATAACGAACTAATCAGTAAAACCAGTACATTTTTTCATTTGATAGTGATATAGAAAAAACTGTTTCTAATCAAGCTTTCTGGTAACTTTGTATGTACACTCGACATCACTAAACTAACATTAGGAACATATAATGAGCACATGATTGATTCAGAGTTTCACCGTAACATAATTACAAAACATAAATGGTCGTGCTCTACTCATGTTTCGCAAAAAGACTTAGTTGAGAGTTTTCGTTATGTTTTGTGTAATTTTTTGCAATGTGTCTAAAACGCATTACTGACGAGGATCTGAAACCGGAACTAACGTAATTAATGTTTAAATGCACTGGCGTTACCGCTACATGTATTTCGGCCTTAGGGAGTTTACAAATTAAACGATCTGAGTCGGAATTCTGCCGCGACAGCATGACGGTTGCCGTTATGCATACTTGGCTTGGCTTGTTTTTTGAATGACGTCTGTTAGCAGAACAGCTTGCAAAGTGGTAGAACGAGTATGGTTCGACCGGGTTGTCACCACCGTCACGCCTAGTGTAAAGCAGTTCTTGGGTTTCGATGGAAGAGTGTGGTTACTGGCTCACTTTCATATGAGTCATGATCGCCTTTGGAATTAAAAGTCCCTTTGGAAATAAACACATCTGTGATCGACTTCTGATGGAATACCTATTTAAGATTAGACACCAGAGTAGACTACCAAGTGACCATTGACGACAGTGTCTACTTCCCACCAGATGGACCGCAGGCTCGTTTGCTACTTCTATATTTAAAAAATTGGCGGCAATATCTCATAATTTTGTATGAAAAACACAATTGTCCGTGTGCAATATGACAGCCCAGTGTTGTCGCGCGGCAACGTTCCGACTAATCGTCTAATTTAAAGTGCCGGTATAGTTGTAGCGTTCGCGATTCTGAAGTGTCATATGAAGGACCAACCTAAGGCTGTTTTACAGTTTGGGGTTGTTACCATGCATCTTTGTGCTGTTACCTGCGTGTTACTTCTATTACACAAGAAGGCCAGATTCTCGGCGCCTCTTGATCGAGTTTACACAACTATCGCTGCGCAAACGCACTTAATATAAACCACTTTTTGTACACTGTTATTATTAATGAATAAATGCTATATATCCGAGTACTGGAGGTCAACGATCGCGCGGAATGCTGTAAAAAATGCGTTAAGGACGTCAGTTTGGCATTTACCAACCGTACCATTGATATTCTACTATGCTTAGGGTCATTAATTTTCTGATTAGTTTTGAATAATAATTAAATTATAATTTGAGGCGCATATGTTAGTAATAGTCAGCCAAATCCTTTACTAAGGATATAGTAAAAGGGGTAGACTTACATATGCATATATTTTTGTTGTAAAACGAGGTCTGTTACAAAATTGTTCATTGTATTAAAAATACGACATTTGATGAAGATTTGTTATCAAAGGGTATATAATTAAAATGCATGCAAACCATAAAAAATAACATAAGAATTAAAAAAAAACGTGGTAATTTCCGCCTGAGATGGATCAATAGATAGATGGGAATCTAGCTATAATTTTCATTTATGTTGAATTCGTTATAACTATTTCATTATAACTCCATACCCCTTAACGAATGTCTCTAGTATTCCTTGAACGCATCCTTTTATGTTAAGGTTGACTTCGAAGTTCAAACATCTTTGAATAGTATGTTTCTATCATGCAACCGTAGCAAGTCTGTTAATAATTTCAAAAATCATTAGTTACAAAGAAGCATAAATACGGATTCGATATCGAATGCAATTGCTATAATATCTTTATTGCATTTCATTATGTCATAAATACTTACGTATCACGAACAAGACAAGTGATTCCTGACGTCAGGTATGTATCTAATAATTAGTTGAACTAGGTGTTTCTGAAGGTACAAGAAAGGTGCAGTACGTCAGTACTGTACCCACGTTATTGCGTTTGCGTCACTATCATAAACTTGTCAGTGATCGCAGTTGTATTCGATTACAAATTAATAGTCTTTCAAGGTACATTCATCGTCAT
>MOOZ01000060.1:1070772-1082200 GCA_002930495.1 Cecropterus lyciades | reverse complement strand
GTTGAAAAAATCTAAGAAGGATGTTTTCAAATGATCATATTAATATATTCTCGTATTATTATCATTTACTTTAAAATTATAACTGTACAAAGAAACATCCTTAATCACTAAGGCCTTCACTTAATTGCTAGCAAATTTACTATGACTTTGTCAAAGTTGAAGTGTAATCATTGGCACTTTACTAACGTGATAGACTCTCTCAACCATTGTCAGATTCAAGGATGATCATTATTAACGCTAAATTATTAGCTACCACCATTTGTAATTTGGTTTATTTAGCTCTATTCCCACTTTACAGATCCAGGACGTATGTGAGTTTGTCACACTTTCTCGCAAAAACTACTGATTGGATTTTGACGAAGTTTAGTACACAGATTGTTTTTGGCCAAATCAGGCCATAACATATCTGTGTACTAAATTTCGCCTAATAATTGGCCTAATCCAGGCCATAAACTATCTGTGTAACTAACAACACATGTGACGACTTTTTACCGTACCACGGTAATATACCATACCATGACCGAAGCAAGCCGTGGTAAAAAGCTCGGTTTTTTAATTATAAAATTTAAGTATCAAATGAGCATGCAGTTTACCAGATGATAGGCGGCCACTGTTATGGACACCTGTAATCGACTCCAGATAGGATTAGAGTCGTACCCGAGGTCAGCCACAGACCTACTGCTACCCCTGAGAGATAAGTTGTAAAGGGTCGGATAAGTACGTGTTCCTTATGAGTACCCTATGTGTATATATGTATACAAGAGTGTATTTTACTCTCTATATTATGTTTAAATTGAGAAAGATAGTATATTATTGTTATATGCGGACCAAAGATTGTACGCATATGGTTAGAAATTTCTCAACCAATGATTTGATTCTTGAATAGTAAAATATATCTAATTTGTTGATTTACAATTTAGCGATTTATTCATATATTCGACAACCTTGAGAACCGCTCGTTGCTATGAGATACGGCTATTATGAAATGTAAATATAACTTGTCCGCTAAATGAAAAATGTTGGAAGAATCGAAATATTTGTTAGGAATATACGCCTATGAATAGTGTTAAGGTTTGTATGTGTATATCGACTTGGGAGGAGACTCGTGTACTTATATAAAAACGAACTTAATTTATAAGTTCGGTTTAATATAAGTACACGAGTCTTAAGGGTGATAAAGATAAATAGATTTGATGTGTTTTTTCTGTAAATGTCTTTATCAATCATTCTGCAATACTAAAGATGAATAACCCTTTAAATGTATTTTCACCATTTTTAAACATAAAAGTGACTATTTTTTTCTGTGTGTGTACTGTGCGCACAGACTGTATCAACTAATCTACATATTTAAACAGGGTTTCCACGTAAAAGCACTGGAAGTTTCAGATGAAAATATTCAGAGTTTCAACTTAAGTATAAACATTGCACGGGGTTGCACACGAACGAGGCCGCGGGGTGAAACTCGTATGTTAATAAACATAAGAAGAGACCACATTAATAATGGTCAGTAAATATTTCGCATATTTAACGTCGGTGGAATATTTTGTTAGTTGGTGTGGGACGAGCACACAAATTAATTACCAAAATATTTACGCAGGACGTACGAGTGGCGGCGCCTGAAGCTAGGTAGATATGTGATAGGAATGCGGATCCGGAGATCTAAATCAAGGTAACACGTGATGTGCGGCCGCGGTCCGCAGGGACGTAACGTAGGTGTCATCCGCACACATACGAGCTTCCACACGCGAATGTCGTATGCACTAAAGAGGGGTTTTAAGGGGTACCCTAGATTTCTAAACAAGTAATTGTGATCAAATCGGTCAATAGTTTAAGATAGAGCTAAAATAATGACTTTTAGCAACAATTGATTATGTTTTGGGCATCTCGAAAATAAGGGTATTATAAGGTACGTATTAGTATTAGCTCTGAATAATTGATGTGAGACATTTAGAGTTTGTAACATTGTAAATCCCATGTCAGTTCTATTCCTTTACACAGTAGTCTTTCTCCCCGTGCAAGTGGTGTCGATCACATGTAATCTGTACCTACCGGGTTACGATGTGCATCCGGCTTTCGTGGCAATTTTTTTTGGCGAGTGAATTAGATAAAATAAATATATTTTTTTTAGAAAATTATATGGAAAAAATAATAGCGACCTTGCGTATAATGTTGTATTTTAAACTACTCATTCTGGGTTTCCTTACTGAATAATTATCAATTAGATAAATAAATCATATAATATGTGTTTTTAAAAACTTAGACCGTTTAAACTTGCCTACGGTACTGAAAGACTACCGACCGTAGTCGTTGTTGGATTTATCTCGAAACGTATTCACATTATAGGGTATAAAACTTCTTTATTCATCAAATGACTTAGATATGTCTTGTTCAGTATTTGTATGTATGAAAAATGTATATTGTATGGAAAAATTTATTATTTTGTACTATTAATTTAGAAATAGATCCTTATCCAGTGTCGCTTACTTAAAATATTTTTGGATTTTCCGTTTTAAATCGTATATGATAATATACCAAACATTATATTGCATTTTTCATGTAGTATTGTTAATTTACTTAATAGTAAAAACAACTTCTTGCTGCTTTTCATTGGTTTTAAAAATCCATTCAACGAATTTAATGAATATTTATCCAAATTTTGCGTCGATGCGAATTTAATTCATAGGAACAGTTGAATACCATGACATTAACGAGCAATGCAACATTGCAGTCTGTCTCCCCCGCGATTGCATTAGATACTTGTCAAATACTGGAACAGTGAATGCGTTCCTTTGATCATGCTGAATTAAATCAAATTGGCATAGGCGGTCACATTATAAAACCAAAACAGGTGTGTAGAATAAGCTTAAATACCCACGTGTTTTTATTAAGATAAATATTAAAAAAGGTTCAGTCAAATTGACCTCCTGACAGAATTATTTTATGGTAGGAAAACTTGTTAAGATTATTATCTTTGGTGTAGTTATATTTTTTTAAGTACATAACGGTGAATCATTTATAACCTTTAATTAATTTTGAAAGCTGTTTTTAACTTTTTTTAACCGTTACTTACAATATGAGATATTTAATTAATATTTGTTATATCAATACCCCAATTATTGCTTTTTTAGGGTTCCGTACCTCGAAAGGAAAAAGCGGAATCCTTATAGGAACACTTTGTTGTCCGTCCGTCCGTCCGTCTGTCAAGACCCTTTTTTTCAAGAACGCGTTTAGGTCACAAGCTGAAAATATCAAATACTCAGATTAATGGTCCCTTGGAGCTGTGAACTAATAAAATTTCTAAGCCAACGTAATCAAAAAATAGAACCGTTTTTGCCGCAAATTTCCACAAATTTTAGAAACTTAAAACCGATTTGATTACTCTTTTGTAATCATAACTTACGGGGTACTTTCCGTGAACTGAAAATCTTGAAATTTGGTGCAAAGCAACGTCTAATACTACAGATAAACAAAAAATGCGAAAACCGAAAATTTTTATTTATATCATATAATAAAAATATTTTTAGTACGGAACCTCTGGTGCGCGAGTCCGACTCGTACTGGGCCGGTTTATTTTAACATTTTTTTAACGTACGATTGTTGAAATTGTTGATAGTTACGATTAGGATATTCATAATTTTGTACGGGAACTTCCGGGAATTTAATTGTTATCTATGTCTTTTGGAAATCCCAAGTCTATTCATTAATAGCGAGAAAATTGTGTGTAACGTAGGCAGAGTCAATACCTAAATCAGTGCCACTTAGCTAGTAATGTTTGTAAGTTAGTGACTAGAAATATAGTGGTACATTGGAAATTATTGAAATAGAAAGACAAATGGAGTCTATAAAAGTACCATTCCAAAGTATTCCAACTTGGCTTTCAGAATTAGCACAGCACCTGTGGCCAACCTTAGGTAAGACTAACCTTATCTGAGGTTGGTTACTGGCGTAATGGTGACGGCAGTAATCTCTTACCATCAGTACGCACGTGCATGTTTGCTACATTATATATAAAAATATAACAAACTAAAAAATAAACTTGTTCATTTATTGTAGCAGGAATAAATTGCTTTTGAGGCAACACACTTGATGTTAGAAAAACTACAGTCTATAAAGTGATTTATATATTTTTTTGTAATTCCCCGGTTCCCTGTATTCGTTCCCGCTGATATATATACTTTTTCTGTAATCTGTCAATGATATTTATATTTGTCACACGCATGTACTTAAAAAATACGCCGACATTTATATTTACTTTTCTATTCTAGAGGGCGGTCGTGCACCTTGCTCCAACGAAGGCGAGACTGTGGGGCTCCAAGACGAGAGGCTGCAGGAAGTCTGGAGCATCTGTTTCCATTGTATTTGTAAGGTATTTGCTTATACCCTTTCGGTTTATTTAGTTTTTATAAGAGTTTTATAGTTAAGTTCGAGTCGGTTGATAAGAAGGAAGGAATGTTAAAGTATTTTCTTTTTCATTTGACCTTAACTTCATTTAGTACACCTATATTAAGGGCACCTTTTGAGTATTATACATGTATATGCCGATCTACATACGAGGTAATTAGCTATATTCACATCATATCATTATCACATACCTACATCTAAAATGCTGTTTTTATTTAAAGTAAAACTTCTTTACAGCCGTCGTGATTTGAAATCATATCTATTGTAAAAAAGTTTAAATTGACGCATTTTCGTTACATGGAGTTCCATGAAACGAAAATGTGTCCCGACAAAGTAACAAACACATAAATGTATAGGATTAAGTCTATTAATATTCCAAGTATTTAATATTCTCGGAGTATCATTATGATTATTATTATTATCTATTTTCTCTCGTAGGCTACTTTTTAGAATTGCAGATACACACTTTGTTTAAACAGTAGAACTCTTCATGGTTTGACTGCAGTGGCATTTCTGTCATAAATTATATCTTATGAGAACAAGGTTAATACTCAAATGTTTTTTGGTACTATTAGCTGTTTGCTTTAAGCATACCTCAGCCGAAGCGATATGTTTACTATTGCATAACATTAGATTTAAATACCACTTAATTTTTGTACAAGAACTTGAAATACTATTTACTTATTGTCTCGGTTTGCGAATCAACTTGTATGGAGTATTATTTTAAGATCTCCACACTCATAATTGTCTCTCGAGTAGGGTTGCCAGGCTCAAAAATTAAAAAAGATGGATTTAGTATTTTATGCATGTCTTACTACAAAATACTAGGTTATTCCCGAGGCTCCGCCCGTTTCGCCCGTTGTTAGTACCATATGTTTTCATTTAGGTCATAAACTATCTGTGTGCCAAATTTCAGCAAAATCCGACCAACATGTTTTGTGTCAAAGAGTAATAAAGACGTATATATCCTCTCACACTTTCATATATTAGTAAGGTATTATGAAAATATATAGAGACATATGTTGCACGAAGTTCTGTAGGTACATATTTAGACCTAAAAGCGGAATACCTTGGTACTACTTTTTATAAAGTTTGATAATATTTTATGACAGCAGGTAAAATGTTTTATTAAAACATTTTTTTATAATATATTCCCGTATTAACCCGTAACATTTTCAACTATTTTGGTATTGTTATTTCTCAGCACCGGAGAATCATGATGGTGTATGCTTATTAGGACTTGGTTGCGAGCGTTTATAAACCAAAGGTTCTGTGTATTAAACAGCGTGGCTGTAAAACTAATCATGTTAGCCTGAAACCGGATAATTAGCAACCCTATCCTCGAGTTGCCTTTAAAGAACGTTTGTATGCCCACATGGCGGCGACTGTCACTAAATAAATTTATCACGCACCAAGTTTAGCATAATAATTCTAACTCACACGTGCGACAAGCTCACACCTAGACAATAAGTAGTAATTTGATTAGTAACATTCATAGATACTGAGAAATGGAAAATCATGTTTTAACACGTTTTTTTTCTCTTATACCACTCAGCCTTTCAATTTTTAATGAAACGCTAAATTGTTTTTTGATATGAGTGTGAGTACTTGGAGACTAGCATTTTGTTTTATTAATTATTTTATTTGGAAATAGTTATTGTAATACTTAACATATCTGCGTAAATATTTTCACTCCTAACTTGGAATGAGTAGCATTACACGGCAAATGAAGTACGTAAAGTGCTGAAGGCTTTTATATATCATCGGTGAGTGTGAATTGTTAATAAAACCAAGTGACGTTCCCCGTTGTCATCTGAGTACAGAATATAACCAGTTATATTCACATTAAAGATTTTATACGCACGCATTTTTCGACGTCGAGCAATAAAAGCAACATGTTTTACAAAGGTTACATAATCGCATAAGATTTAAATCAATCCTGCGGATAGCCTTAACGGGATACATGTGCGGATGTGAAAGTAAGCCTACAAAAGGTGAGCAAGGCGAAACGTTTTTAATCTCCCTACTCTCTCTCTCTCTCTTTTTTCAGCCGGTCCCTCAGTCCTGAGGATACTGGCTTCTTCGCTGAATAGTCGATATAGTCCCTTTCAGTTTCTAGTGCGCACTAAATTGCCAATTTGTAAATTTTTTTTTCGTTGTGTTACTTTTTCTGGACACTTTTCGGGCTGCATCCTTGAGGTCTCTCGCCTTCTACTTTGCATGTTAATGCTAGTTTACTAGGTTGTTACTATTTATTTTGGCTATAGAGAAGAATAGAGTGCAGCCAAATGCTAGATAGTTGCTACCGTCGCTCGAATTGCAGTTCTTCCATGGTAAATATGTTGGTTCGGAAAAATGTCCATTTGCTGTTTTCAGTGTCCATGACTCCGTAGAGCAAAATAGAAAACACACGCGTATGAAATGAACTTTTGTACGCTAAGCGATATTCTTGCTTTCCATATACTGCTAAGCTGGTTCATCAATACTTTTGTGATACCGATGCGGTCTCGTATCTCCGATTCGCATTACTTTGTCATTAATGACTGATCCCAGATATTGGAATTCCGTGACGGCTTTAAAGTTGCTGAGCATTTTTTTTCCTTTTTTTAATATGTTAGTGACTGTATTGCCTTTCAAAGGTATACCCAGCATTTGTTTTCTAATATTATTCTTTTGTAATATTCGTTATATATTAAACATTAGTCTAATAATGTTTTTATCTAAAATTAATTCGTTTGTCAAACGTACAAAAATTTTGCCGGACAAAGCTGAACATGTCCGGCTTTAACCAGACGTCTGGTAATCCTAGGCAAAGGACAAAAACTCCCAATGCGGAACTACTTTGCGACCACCGCGAGTCCTGGAATTCAACGCAACTGTTTTCTAACATTCCACCTTGTTTGTCCACTCTGCTTTGTTTCTTTGTAATTTTACGAATATATAATATTTTATGAACCACTTAACGTTCTATATTATTATATCCTGATACATCCACTTTACTAATGTACCCATACGTTAATGTGTTTATTGAAAAAAGACCTAATAAATATGTTATGGTTGCATAGTTGGCACACATACACCGACACGACATCAGTATGTATGTAGTATGTACGTAAGGTTGTGCACCTTCGTACGTATGTGTGTGGTATTTCCCAGCCGATCTCACCTCGTCGGATGACTTGCGCGGAATTCGAAAGCCCATCGCGAGATTTATCGCTTATTCTGTATTAAAATATACATTTGCTTACCTAATGGGCTTTTTTGTCGCGTGCCACAAACGACGACGGGATCCCGTCCCGTTGATGGAATTTTTGTAATTTATCATTCCTTCAGACGGACTGCATGTAAAGTAGGTTAGATTTTGGTATATTTGCGAGCGTTAAAAACGTCATATAATGTCATAAGCACGTGTAAGCGAGTATGGCGTCGTGTTGACCCGAGGGTACCATTAGCCTTTTTATAAAGTCAAGTAGCCAGTCGATAGTATCTCGCGGCTCCCGCGCACCGCTTACTTTAATGAGGCATGTCATTTATCGTGCGAGGATTACAACTCTCTGTCGTAAACGACTAAATTTAAGTCTCATTTTTCATCTCACTCTAGTAGCTGTTAGGAAGCGCGATATACTATTGCATTTATTTCATACATTAGTAGTAAATGAACAGTAATTAATTAATCGTAAAACTTTCTGACTCCAAACGTTACTCTGGATGAGATGGAATTTAATTTTTAATTGCATTAAATTGAAGGATTGTAGGATGCTCTATTTTATGAAATAAAGAAGAAAAATAAACATTAAACTATATCAGTTTACACTATACGCATGTAGTGAACTTGAATACCCATAGCGATCTGTATGATACACGTTGCGAGATATCCCATAATATGAACTGGTATTCTTTTCGAGACAAGATGTGTATGGCAAAGTTTAATTTGTATGTATCTTCGAAAAGGTTGATGCAAAAAACCGTAGTTGTTTAATTATCCTATTACTATATTAATATAACAACTTTATTTATATAGATTATTGGTTGGTTGACAATATTGTACTCCATACGTACGTCTATTGTACCTTAGGATAACTCGTGTCTAGTTTCCCTACTCATTTATATTACATTTGGCAATTGATATCAATTTATTTGTTTTTTACTCTTAATAAAAGGGCATATCAGTTAATAAATGACCCAATTCATGTATGATAGAATATAATGGGAGTTTAACAGAATTTGTCAATAGGTTTTGTCATTTGGTGGTCTATGATGATAGAGTGGACAATGTTTCACGTGTTGCTATTTCTGTCGTGGCCGTGTACTCTATTAATATCCCATAAATTGTACTTTGTAAATTGTACAAGTAAATTGCTGGGTCAAGTACCTGTAATGATCGTACTGCGCTCAGCTCAGCCTGGCAACGGAGGAACCTAAGAATACCTTTGCATATTGAATGCGAAGATATTTTAGGAATATTGCTTACTAAATTGCGTTCTCCGCGTTATTTATATGATAATTTGAGTTATCGGAGAAATAAAGGGATGAAATAGATAAGTTTTATATGGAAACGCTTGAGTTACTTCGAACTTCGATTGATGTCGAGATACAGCAGGCCTGCTCGAGGTGAAATTCCGTTTGGTCTGTATGCATAATAAATATGTTTCGCATATTCGATACATGCCCTAAAGATATAGTATGAAGTGTGTCAAATGAGTTAATAAGCACAATTAACTTTCAGGCATTTTACAAAATTAGTAGACGCCTTGAGTAGAGCCAGACTCAACTTTGCGTTCCATCTGTTTTATAGGTACTAACTACTACGTAATATTGCTAAACCTTGCGTAATTCTAATTTTATTTTTGAATGATCCTGAAATTGATCTAATTATTGAATATAAACTTTTAAAGAGTTAAAAAATAAATATGAGGTCCTGAAAATTCTGATAAAATATATATATTCACAACGACTTGCACTTTTGAAACTTGTATATATTGAGGTGTTTTGATCTCGCGGCTGGCCGGTGAGGTGTTGCGCGGTGTCGTGCGGTGTCGTGCGGTGTCGTGCGGTGTCGTGCGGTGTCGTGCGGTGTCGACAGCGGTGTCGGTGCCGGTGTCGGGTCCGATCGTGAAAGTGGGTGAGTGGCGGGCGCGGGCGGCGCGCGACGCAGGTGCCGCCGAGGCCTTGCCGCGAGCGCGCGCGCGGTATGCGGTCGCACCGGTTCTTCTACCAACGTGGATTTTTTTACACACCACACATCAAACACATTGTTGTCATGTTTTGCTATGATGCAAAAAATTCCAATTTTATACGTCAACCAAATCTATAAGTACCTTGAACCGTTATGTTTGCTTTAATCGCTGTTTCGAACCAGATTCTGAGCCATTCCGCTAATTAATTACAAATCTATTAACGAAATTATGCACACGGATGTATAAAATAAATCAAATAATTTGAGAAATTTTTCGAATGTGGTTTTCGTGGCATGCTGCTGATGTAGAGTCGTTTTTAAGTGGCCATCAGTCTGTTATCGTTACATAATGTTTATTTTAGTATCCACGTGTTTGCTATTCTGAATACATAATGTTAATATAAATGTTATCGTAAGGCCTTTTGAGTAAAAAAAAGCATGAACAGCGGGATCGGGTGCGAAGCTGATTAAGTGATTAAGTACCGCTGTCAGCTTTGCAGATAATTAGGCCCATAAATTGAGCGTAGTAACGGGCTGCAATGCAATAAATTCCACTCAATGTTAATTACATTGTTACAATGAAGCGCCTTACAGAGAAGATGAACTCGTGTCATGTGGAAAAAATTATAAGAGCCTGAATTTATTCCAATAAATGAAATCTTGATGTCTTGTTTGTAAAATATGTAACTATTTTATATATAAAAGTGTGCTATGCAAAAACATAACGTAATTTAATATTTGTCTGCACGCACGCTTCATTTACACTGCTTCTAAACAAAAACAAGGGACTGTACTAATAAGAACATTTGTTATCCTGTAAATATGGAGGAGATAGAGTATGAGGACTGAAGTAGGGAAGCTTAAACGCGCTTACGTAGTACATAAAGGTGTCATAAAGTATATAATCATCGTTAATCGATTCGGGACTCCGCAGAGATTTCAGAGCTTTACAATAATCTCAAGCTAAACATAATCCTTCCTAATAATGCTTTCTGTCACTTAAGTAAGTGTCATCGTCTAAAAGTATAAACGTGTAGCCGTGTTCGTATGTAATTTTCACCTGGGTGGAGCCAGATAGGGCAACGCGCTCAGAGGACTCCCGTTGCGTTCCTTAGGAGATCCCGGAGTTCTTCGCAGCGCGGAGGACGTCTAACGGGGGCGTTTTAGCGCGGCAAAAGTCGCTCCCACGGCTTCAGGTACCTTGTCGAGAAAGAAATTTCGTGTTAATGGTTGGTGCCAGCATTAATCCATCAGCACTTTGAAGCACTTTTGGAATAGCTATTGACAATAGTAACTGCCTTTGGTATGCTTGTTGGTGACCGCAGTGGGTGTTGAGGTTATACGAGAAGATGCTGCCCATCTCCTGGATTTTGTCCTCTCTTACTATATCCAGGGAAGAGAGAAATTTATGCTATCAAGACCGACTTATTTTTTTGTCGATATTAAAAAATATCCAACCAACTAATAATCTATACTAATGTTATAAAGCTGAAGAGTTTGTTTATTTGTGTGAACGCGCTAATCTCAGGAATTACTGGTCCGATTTGAAAAATTCTTTCGGTGTTAGATAGCCCATTTATCGAGGAAGGCTATAGGCTATATATCATCACGCTAAGACCAACAGGAGCGGAGCACCAATGAAGAATGTTTCAAAATCGGGTTTTTTTTTCGAATGAGAGCTTCCGCTGCATGCGCTGCGTAAACGGTTAAAGTTTCGTAAAAATTATGTATGAGTAATTGATCCCCTTTAAAAGTTCTAAAAAAGTCGGCGACAGCATATGTCTATCTTTTCAGGTAAACTCACTGTACCCTTTTATATGCTAACCAAATTTGTTCCAAAATAATGCATTA
>MOOZ01000060.1:1041702-1070749 GCA_002930495.1 Cecropterus lyciades | reverse complement strand
ATATAATATTTATTCTTATCCAAATAAATACATAAATTAGTTTTCTTTGTAGTAACTAATACGCGGGTGAAACTGTGGGGCGCAGCTAGTATAGAATAATCAGAGTTGGACGCCTTGCAGTTGAACACTGAGCTCCTAGCTTAGAAGGCTAAGTTTATACTACTAGACTATAAATGCTTTTTACGATATACTAAAGTTCAAAATAGTTGATTAATAGTTGATAGTTCTTAAGCTTAATTCAAGACGTAAATGCCTCTCTGGTATCTCCAGTAGATGCAGAATAAGTATAAATAGGTACATATACATATTAGCAGTTTTCATAATAGATTTGATGAAAAGGAGTATTTTAAAACTGAATAAAATTAAGTAAAAGGAATGTAATGAAATTATTGATTCCATGATTTCAGACTTAAGTAATGTTAATTAGAAATAGATAATAAATTAAAGTATTCTTTATTTTATTTCTCTGAAATTAAAAAAAGAGGTCCACTGCCTCTTTTTCTAAGTGAATATTACACGAAAGCTATGTAACCACTAAGCAACCTTATTTATTACATGACATTATTATATGACGACCCGCGTGGCGGAGCGGTCACCACACCGGTCTGACACGCAGTGGGTCCCGGGTTCGATCCCCGGCCAGGCAGACATCTGAATGATGAGTTTAGATTTCTGTTCTGGGTCTGGGTGTTTGTGTATTTGTCTTTGTTTTTTATGTTTATTGTTGTTCTATTTCAACAGAATTATAGCTAATAAAACTGTTTATTTCGATAAGAACGTTCTCTGTTCAAGTTAAAACGGACATTGTCCAAGGTACATCTGCTTTGTTGTACCTTGGACAGTTTTCCTTTTTTTTTCAAGAGGGTCCAAGGTTTTAGAAAAAACTGGCCGAGGTACAACTGGTTCTCCTACTTGCAAATCATAATTTAATAACATATTTGTAATATAGCATTTCCTAGTTTATTTGCATGCGAATTCCTAAGTATCAAATATCGATATCAAAACGTGTCACGAACTGAGATGTTTACGCTGGTTGGAAGGCAACATGTCGCGCAACAAATGTTGCCAAGTGAGCATGCAGCCTAAGGCGAAGGCGCCGAGCCGCCGGCAGCAGCGCGACCCACACGCGGCCTTGCGCTGTCTGTCGCCGCTCCGGGATCATTTACTCGCCTAGATACAATTACAACCAGTACTTGCGTTAATCCTGATTTAATCGCATATTTATCGCATATCGCGCAATTTCTAGTTTCCTCACGTACGTGTTTCAAGCTATCACATGTCGTTTTGCATGTCAAGAAACGAGAAATTTGTTTCTTGAGTGGAACAGGTATCTTCGTACGCTATTTACGGACGGAAAATATTAAAAGAATGAGAATATACCTTATCCAAAGCATAGTTATAATTATCGAATACATTATATTTTGTTTTATCTGTATTATGAGGTAGGAAAGACCGCATAATTAGGACAGTTTGATCGCGGTGCTGTCGTTAAGTTCTTTGGGGTCTCGAATAAATTGTGGGTATGCCCTGCTAATTCGAAAACGACATTAAATTTTATAGTGTGTTAAAACGGCAAACAAATTTTAAGGGTATCGACTTGATAACGACAGATAAGGCTCTTTACACATGTAGGTGAAAAGGTCGATAATAAAAATCTGATAAAAATATAATAGTTTTCAACAAAAGCGGTTTTTAATCGTAGAATTTTGCATTATATTGTCGGAATATGTTGCATGTTATCTTATCTTATTTACTAAGAATGCATTTTTATCACATGAAAAATTTTGAAGTGTAAAACAGATTCACTTGCTATAGGTATTGATAATATCGTGTATTTACGTATTATATATTGAATATCATTCCGGTACTGATTCCATCACGCTCCGGCACCAAATTATGTCAGAGAATAATTTATCAAAGCATGATTGAACAATTTATGTCACCTAAAGGGACTGTCCCCATTTATTGGCGTGGCAACATAATGAACTTATGGCGATAATAATATCCTATATTGTGTAGGTGTTTTACAAGAAAATTGTTAAAATTCACATTGTAACATATGTTAAACATTTCAAATGAATATCTATTTGATACATTTATCTACTAAAACAATTTTTATATGTTGCTAAGTGAGTGGAAACCCTAATTCGTTTTCCACGAATCGAACTTATAGGTGTGCTATGCACGAAAAACGGAGCTCGCTCGAATTACCATATAATGTAAATAAGAAGAGATTTCATTATTATTATAGAAAAATACCAGGTGGCCGTGGTTCTGCCTACTTATACAGTTGTTTCTAGTATTACTTATACATACGCATAGCTTATACATACTAAGTACGTATTAAAAGTCATTTATATTACTATAACTGTACTCGTTTTGGAGAAGCTTTAAGTAGTCTTAGGCAATATAATATCGACTGTTAAATATTTACGTGATTCTTAGCAACTTTTGTTCATACAATTTGATATAATTATAGTACCAATATGTTCAAGCTATTATTTTTTCTTATTCTTTATAGAGCTTTTATCAGAGTGCTTCGGGTTTTAATCCCAGTTAGGTAGACATTCGAATATAGTTAAGATTTCCGTTCCGGGTCTGGGTGTTGGTGTACATTTTCGTGAGTGTATCTGACGACCTTTGTAGAAGGAACATTCTTGAACTATGAGTTTAGACAAATGCTTTTTTTAATTTGCTTATATTTATTAACATGACATTCCTGTTAACTTCTATACAGTACAATAAACAAGTACAGATAAATAAGCAAACATAAAAAAATAAGTTTTTGTGAATTGACATAATATCTACTTTATAAACGGCATTTTTTGAAATAACCAATAACATACACATTTTATTTATTTCATGTGTAACCAGCTTAAATTCAAATGTAATATTCTCATAGATACGGCCGGTGGACCGCCGTCCCCCAGCTGTCTGTACTCTCGCGACTCCATTATGTAAATGGCGAGATAATGTACGTTTTAAAATGAATTTTATCTTAACGTCCACGATTAATAGGACACAACTGAGTATTTTTGGTTAGTGACGCGCTATGCAGAGCAAGCTTGTTTGAGGTATATAAGTTTTAATAGCGTGGATATTTGAGGTGTTAGGTGGGAATTATTTTGCCGTTTCATTAGAAAATTTGATTTTTACTTAACTCTATTGGTCTTATAACAAGTATGTGTGATATTGTATACCTTTCAATTGTAGAACAATTTTTTTGTTTCGATTTAAAATACGTAGTGATAAAACACGTGAGATCCCACTTTAGACCTCAAGTTGCAACGTGTGATTTAGTTTTTAGGTGTCTATAAGCTGTATATTACTAGAACTAGGATACCCGAACTTAGTTAACAAGGATTAACGCTTCTGTGATCAACACCAAATATTAAAAGTCACTACGTCATGAACTACAGTGGCCATCAATAACAGACTAGCTGCGTCATAGTTATATTACGTATTACGTAAAATACAATCGTTGAAGGTGGCATCGGAGAGCGAATTACGCAAATGTTCAGGAAACATCCAGGATGTTCCGCGGGCTATCGTGACAGGAAGCGGCGTGACGGTCGTCCAAGCCATGGCTTGCGCTTAACATGTAGAATCCATATATATAATAAAAACGGAGGTTTCTGTATTCATTTTCTGGATTCAGAATACGTCTTCCTTATATTTTTTTATAATTTTGATTTCTTCATAATTTTTTGAAACTTTTCGTTTTGTTTGTTTGACTGTGTGCTTGAGATGGCATTAAAGTACAACTGAATTCAATTTAAAAGATAATATTTAGACTAATATTTATACCATTTAACTGAAAGTTCGCTGACGGAGTTATTTAATCGACTTACAATCTATGCAAAGAAAGGGTAATAAAGGGTGTGGTTGCCAGTCACTTATATATGATGCGACCATCATAGTTCTCGGGAGTGGCAACCCATCTGTGATGAATTTCACGCAGAATCCCTATTTTATATGAAGTTGCTTACAGATGTCCATGGGCTATCACTAGTTACCGTCAGGTGGACTGCATGCTCGTTTTCTAATTGAGTCTGATAAAAAAAATAAAGAAATTAACGCCTATTTTCTTTAAATACGACTCTTCTTGCTCGAAAATATTATTAACTGCCTTTTGATCTGGCTTAACAAAAATGTATTCATACATGTGTACATATTATATACTTTCCAAGCTGGTTCTCATCTTTCGATATTCGCTTCATATTGTATACTGTTCCAATTTTTTAGTTTGTAGTACATTATAATAAGTGATGATCAGATGAAAGATTAAGGATCATGTATTTTTCTAATCCAAATATTTCCATATTGGAGACTCTACTTCAAAGAAGTGCTCCCGAAATTCGGTCGGAGACGTGAAAAACAATAAACATAGATGTTGAGTAGGTGACCCCATATAGGTGTTATGAAAAACATATTGAACTGAAAACGAGTAGGGCAGTAGCCTCATATTTTTATTATAAATTATTATTTATCACTACTGTTCACTTGATATTAATTGGTTTTTATTGTTAACACTTCAGTTCGTCAAACAAAAGAATAAATCGATCGATAAATATATTCATGACAAATAAGTGGTCTATATTTTGTTTGTTCTTAATCGTCGAAAATTGATAGCATTTTGTAAACATTATCAGGAAATTATTTTATTTGAAGATCGCATTAATGTCTAAGCGCAGATACGCAGGTTGCCTTTCCACTGCACTTGCAATGTAGCTAAGATAAATGTGTTTCAAAATATCCAATAGCCCTGGAGCTTACCTCGGCTAACATTTTTCAGAGAAACATTTGATGAGGCTATAGACGTGCCGCGCTTAACCTACATAGTTTTCGAAACTGATGTCCTTAGTCTCTACGATTTGACGGCCAAATCAACTATATACAGATGAAGACATGGCGTGTCCAAAATCTGTCGCGTGCCATTGGTTCGCCATCCTTGTAAAAAAAAGTTAGAATAACAATTGTTCGCCACGGACGCTCGCCACTTTAATGTTAGTCATGGTATTAGTATTATACACAATGTAAGCATTGCCGGTGTCTTGGTTACTCAATAACTGTTTATGTTTACTGCGGGTGGATTTCACTTTCTCTTAATAATAGACTAGAGACACGGCCTGGCTTTTCCCGGCTTGTTACTATGTCAGGAATTGTAATATTTTGATGTGTGTACGTTATGTTTGGGGTGAAGAGGAAAGTAGGCTTCCACCTTTGATGTTAAATAGTTCTTTCTTTCCCATTACAATATAAGAATATAATTCTTTATACAATAATAACATAAAATAATGTAATAAATATATTGAGTAATAATTAAGTGAGTTTGTTTATCTCTAATAATGATACGCTTAGATATTTATTCCAGGCTCGGGTGTTTACTTTTCATTTTTTTATAGAAATCATAATTTTAACACACTGATGAAAAATACCTTTGCATATCATAATTGATTGTTTTATTAGATTGTGAATCTTTAGGTCACCGGTCACGTTGTCCAAATTGAGTTCAAGTGTAGTTAGGGAAGGCCCTACCATAGATCGAATGGAGCGGCCGTTCCAGACGCCAAGTCGTCAAGCACGCCTTTGGTTTAAAAATTGTTTCTTTTCTTTTATATCCTATAGGAAAATATTTGGAACTCAACTTGTCGCCCCGGGTGGCACGTTAAGAGGACGACAGAATATTTAGATTTGGCGATTTTTTTATAGTCGTCAAATTGAAGAGAGTCGGGTGTCAAAATTTATTTAGATTTTAAGGAAGCGCCATAACTGAATCTCGTCAATCGAAAATCCTAAAAATTGCCTCGGGCTGTACTACTATAATCTATATACTATAATATATGTACTAATATAAGCTACTGACTATAATCTACATAGTACTGATCAAGATAATGCTCCTTCCCTGGTAATAAACTGAATACAGTAATAAAATGAGTAACTTTTAAATGCACGTAGTATTCTAAAAAATCATAGTATCTATGCATATAGGTTTCGAATCTCAGATCCTCGTAGCGGGAAATCGAATTTCCTACTATCATTTATCTAAGAACATATAGCTAACTTTCCACCATGACCACGCCATTTTAGCTCGAATGACGTCACAAATTAACCTTTACGTTCTAAAACAGGTGAGTTCTAAAACGGGCACATGTTACGCTTTATTGTTATAAATTTAATTTTAGATATAAATTGTTTATGTTAGGTCATTATTTAAGCCTCGATTAGCCTACGCTATGTTTGAACACCACATAAAACAATGTTCATCTATCTGTTAACACTTCGTAAGTCTGGTGGATTCCAACATTTATTAGTAACGACCATAGCAGACATGCGATTTTTAGTCTCGTCGATTCGCGTTTTGGCGATTGCATAGATGCTGTTGCTGCATCATGATCGGTGATATGCTGCTTTCGGTTGCGGTGTCGGAAACTAAATCGTAAATTTTTGGCGACTATATTAATCCTATATTGCGAAAAAAGCAACACATTCACTTGCATCGAATGTACAAATAGCTGGAACCGGCATTATAACGTGTAGTGGGTTTAGCGTGTGATTGCATCTAGCTGAAAAACTAAATTATCGATCACCGATGCTAAAAGTAGCATGTCTGCTAAGACCCTTATAGTGGCTATAGTTGTAAAAGCATGCAGTACTTACGTCAACTACGGAATTGATACAGGTGAGGTACAAACGTGGAGTTGCTAACCTAATATTATATTTGGAGATTTATACGCGGGTAAATGTTACGCGAGTCATGTGAAATTCTATAAACGGAAGGTTTATTTAGTCTGTTTAGCTTACAGGTGCGTGTTTACTCAAATAAGTATCAGCTCACTCACTCAGTCACTACCGCTCATGGGAAGTAATAACCCGAACCCTAGTAGGATAGGAGTGTTACCTGAGGTCTAATATAGGTCATATAGAGATACGTAATATAGAGATACGTTGGTTTTCCTGAAGACTACGATAATAAGATACTTAGAACGACTTACATTATACAAAAACAATGTGTAAAGGTTTCCGTGTCTGTAAAACCCCATATTTACATTCCTCGTAATATATATATGGCAAAAATTATCATATTTTATGGCAAATTAAGTCTTTCTTTGCCATAATATATGACTAGACTATATTTTTGTCTTGCATTTCGTGGTTCCGCAAACAAGAACACGGTAGTTTTACGACTCGCGTGGCTGAGCGGTCACCATACCGGTCTGACACGCAGTGGGTCCCGGGTTCGATCCCCGGCCAGACAGACATCTGAATGATGAGTTTAGATTTCTGTTCTGGGTCTGGGTGTTTATGTATTCGTCTTTGTGTGTCCATGGTAACCACGACACAGGAGAAAATCCTACTGTGGGGCTATGAGTGTAGAAAGCGTTTACGTTTACGTTTTACGTTTTACACCGCTATGATAGTTCTACCAACTTTATTACCATCCCATTACTCCATTATTAGTCCGTACTGAATCTTCCCTCAGTATATTTTGACCATTAATTTCCATGACAGCCCAGTGAAGATTTTAAAACACAAAACTGTCGTACTTAATAGAAAACTCTCAGGGATATAAGTTTTCATTCGATAATTTCTCACATCGTTAAAATAAATTATAGTGACATTATTCAACGAAACGATTCCAATAATCACTTCATTGTATTTGGTCTTCTAAAGAAAATTTATATTGTTTAATAATTAAAAAATAAATATAAAAAAAATTTTTTTATTAAGTAAACGTATTACAAAACATTCGGCAAAGACCCCTTACTGGGTTGACATTCCGTATTATTGGGTGTATACCCATTAAAAATATAAATGCATATAAAGAATTTGGGATATACCTTCGTCAAACAACCACGTGATCATGTATCACGTGGTTGTTTATCGAGGAATGGACGCGGCAGTGCCGTGGGGACCTCGACCACATTCAAATTAGGATGCCACACTGTTTGGTGTTAAAACGTTTGATACGTGTACAGATATGAGTAAATATTGGTCGCTAATATTGATCATGTCTGCCAAGTTAGGTAGGCCGCACACTGAAAAAAAAACGGAAATTTTCTTTCCTCTTATATATTTTTTTTACGTTTCGAAGCTTCCGCAAAAAATTAATCTAATGCTTTAATTCAAGACGGTCTCGAAAATAAAAGAAGTAATTTAGTTAATTTGTTTCCTTTCCGTGTCAGTAGAGTTAACATTAAAATTATGTTTTATTGTAAATAGTCGGAACTGCTTTTTATTCATTTCATTTTGATCCCTTTGTGAAAAAAACTTAAACATATACAATAAGGTCTATCTGCTGTAGTATACCTATTATATATTTTTGCCAATACATCGTTCGTCCATGCACCAATTTGAATTAGCGAACGTAACGCAAATTTATGCGCAGTATCTGCTGATATTTATAGTAAAATAAGCTCCAAATCAGCTTTTGGTTCGACTCTGGAGGCATCCCTGCCTACATCTATTTCTGCCTTATAACAGCAATATTAAGCACTGCTGGGTTCTGTTCCGAAAGATGTGGTAAATGAGACATACTTATCCGAGGCGTTCCAGTACGGTCCTCAGGAGTAGCAACGCATCTGTGGCCATCGTTTTGTAAGACTCTGATTTTATCTGAGGTTGGTTACAGTCCATGGGGGGCAGTGGCTACTTACCATCAGGTAAACTGTAAGCTCTTTAGCTACTTCAATACTATAAAGTGGATTATTATGTATTTTTAACATGGAAACAGTCTAACATGATAATCATTTGCCAAAAATCATCCCAGATTACCTGGGTAAACGATAGTTTGGTTGAAAATGTGTTGTATTTGTTTAATAACATCTACCTTCAATTTAAACATTAATAAATATGAAATATAATAAGACTCTAAATTATATAATGAATAGATTATATTTAATGGCTTTCTGATCTTTAACAGTTCAGTTTTTTATCAAGACAAACCATAACATTGTACGGCATTTTATTCCTAGAACAACCAGTAGGATATAAAGCTGGTAGAGAATGCTAATAACAATATTAATAAAATAATAATATAATAATAGTAATAAAATATTTTACATGTTTATACATAATATTTTACATCTATTAAACTGTAGCGCTAACACAAGCTACGAAGTAAAATCGTTAACGTGATTCAGAAAGAGACACAGCGCCATCTATGTAGTTGTAGCGCCAATAACTGCTTTCGTAATGAATTTTTGTTTTATCGAATTTAAAATTAGAACGCTTCTAAAGATGTTTCACTTCAAAAACTAAATTCAATTTAGGTTCAAATTTTATCTGAGCTAGTTTAATTATTATCGGATACATAACACGCACTTTACACACAAACGAAAACCAACCTTCCTCAACATAAAGTAACCTTCACCCATTATATTATTTAATATTGCTTATTACAAAAGATTGAACAAAGCAAATTGTAAATAAGGAAAAAAATGCAATTGAAAACACTTCCGCGCCTATTTGTACTGAAACCACAAACGTACGTAAACCGTAATTGGCATTAATATTTTGTCTTCATTAAAAATGTTTATTTCCGTAATAAACCGTGTTGCTTGTCGTTAACTAATTCCGCTATAAATACATAATATTTATTTACATCGAGTGCCTATTGATTGAAGTCATGTGGCAATAATTTCATCCGAGTTAGAATTGCTTTTAAATACGCCAGTGGATTTTATGTAATTATATAGAATTATATCTTGTTATGCTCGTTTTTTTACTCGTTAAGCAAAAAATGTAGAATAAATATTTATAAAACCAACTTACAACGAATAATTTGATACTAATTGATCATTTTAATATCAATTATAAAGTACGAGACACGTCAACTTTTTTGAAAACTTACAGTTAGTGATATAATCACGAAGGTTGTTACAAAATACACGAACCTGCAACGATTTTAATATTTGACGACCCGCGTGGCGGAGCGGTCACCATACCGGTCTGACACGCAGTGGGTCCCGGGTTTGATTCCCGGCTAGACAGACATCTGAATGATGAGTTTAGATTTCTGTTCTGGGTCTGGGTGTTTGTCTTCGAGTTTGTGTTTACATGGCAACCAAGACACAGGAGAAAATCCTACTGTGGGGCTATGAGCTATCGACCCGCTTCAGTCACGTCTACCACGGCAATGAATATCCCATGTGTTAATCCAGGTTATCTGCGTGCGAAATTTCAACAAATCCGTCCGGTAGTTTTTTCGTGAATGAGTAACAAACACCCATACATCCCTAACAACTTTCGCATTTATAATATGAGTAAGATTATCCCACAGCATATCTGTAGTGAACAGTATTAAAAACTATACTTCTCTCTTTTATAGAACGGTTTCGTGGAGTGTCGGAGTGGTGCTGAAGAGTGTGGGCCGTCGGTAGACTGCGCTGTCGTGATGCCTCGGAACGGCTGCTGCGTTCGCTGCAAGGGTTGCTGGTACAACGGTACAGAGCACGCATCGCATACTGAGTGGGGGGAGGACGGTAAACTTTACCGGTGCGAAGCAGGAGTCATCACAGTATCGAGGCCGGAATGCTACGCAGCGTGCGACAGCCCGAAGCACCAACGGCATACACACTACAACATGCATTACAACTGCCCTGTTTGTGATGGTAATTACTTTAATCTGGTATTCTTATTTGCTGGTATAACGGTACGAAACCTCCCTGTTTAGTTCTGTTTTTGTTCTTTGGCAGTAGACAAAGTTGTTATTAAACTTACGTTACACGTTGAGTGGGCAGGATAGTAATTGTACACATATGTGCTTAGAGTAATGACTTTATCGATGCCGGAATACTTATAATCCTACGTTCATTCGTTTTACAAACATGCATCTGTCTAAATACCAAACTATAAGTTGGAATTATTGAAATGCAAACAACGTTAAGTAAAAATCAACTTAAATATATCTTAAGAATTTTTATGATAAACATTTTATAAATAAATTCAAGTTCGGTACATCCTAACTCTCATTAAAATGTTAATTTTTTTATTTGATATACAGCCATGTTTTATAGCGGCGATCATATTCCAAATCTGATAAGTCAGACACGATAATGACTTTAAAGAATGCAATGGTCATTTCACGCTGTGTTTTCCCACCAAAAGTACTCTACGTAATGTCGATTATGACCGCTGGGCAGCGCTGTTGTCTTGTTTCGAAGCGCCCACCCAGATGCAGGACGGCAAAAAACCCTATAATCCCATCACAAAACAAACTAAGCCGACATGCGAACTTAATAAAACCAAAAAAGATCGGCAATTTACGTCCGCTTCCAAACTCTAACAAGTTGATTAATTCCAAATCAAATAATGGTTATTTTCGAAATGACTGCACGGAATTACTTTTGAGTACTGCCGACGTGTTGATCGTTTTATTGCGCCCATAATTATGTTTTTATTATTATATTACAATAATGTTATTGACGAAAATAACGTATTCGTTAATTTATTTAAATGTTTTAGTTCAAATAGTGTATTGAAAAACATTTTTGTTTGCTATTAGTTTTGTTTTATCCATGCCTTTTTTAACCTCACTTATACATATATATTCGTATAGCAAAGGAAGAGGCTCCCTTGTATCGGTGACCGCGATTCGCCCACACGCCGTGGTCGACAATAGCATACCAAGATTGCGCAGTAGCAAACCACCTTTAGACAATGGACCACTCTGCCATAATAACTCGTACCGCTTACAATTCCGAATCTATTGCCGCGATGATTATTATTGGACAACAAATTGATTTATTGATCTGTCTATTATTAATAAAAACTCGAGACCGCTTGTTACGGGTGCACGGCGCTATGTTTATAGAATATATTGTATCATAGATAGGTATATATCTACTGTTTTATACGTAAATAAATCCAATAATGCAAGTGGCGCCAGAGTACTCGTAAATAGCAAAAAATCCTACAAGCAATCAATTCTGATTAACCGCGAAGTTTTACGCGTTGAATGAAAGTAAAAAAAAATATATATGTTTAATATCAATGGGTCAGGAATTGTGGAATTGCTTCATCAAGCGGACCACCCTAACGAATCGAATTCGAGAATCCCTACATGCCTACCGAGCACGAAACGATTTCTATCTCATATTGAAACAAGGGCTTATTATATTCACGGGGGTTCATTAAAATTATACATTTGTATCGGGACCAGTCTCCCACGGCGTTGCGTCTCTATTATTGACCATAAATCAAAAAGTTAACAACCTACTTAAAAGGTTGAAATGGGTGGGTTTTTGTCTGGAACTCAAAGCGACCGACGTCTGCTTGGCTGCGGGAACGCTGAGGTGTGTTCTGTTTATTTGTTTTACGACCCCAACGGTGCATTAGCCTTTTTGCTCCTTTTATATCTCATTTCTTGACGATTAGTGTTATCAGCATGGGAATGAATGGCCTTTTGGCCGTGGGTTGGCCTTTTGGGTTTGACCGTGTACTGTGACCGGCCTTATTTTCTGCTACATCGTTTTATTTGATCATTTATTTTCTACTTATGATTACTTATTTACCTAGCAACTATACTGATATTCTTGTTTTTTGAATAACGTTCTAGTGTAAACCATATATCATTATTTAATTACCGCAGTGACCTTTATTAGAAAAGACACATACAACTGAACTGCGAACGTAATGATAAATCATTAGATAAGTCATTTAATAAATCCGAATGACGTTGCGATATCATAATTGAACGCAATACCAATACGCTACCGTATTTATGTTACCTTGGTGTATATTTAAGTTAGTTTGTTTTCCTTAATTGTTCTGCGTATATAATAATAATTAATTAGTTTTAACAATTACTGTAAAGTCTTGTTTACGAGATTATGCGTGCGGCAACGCTCGCTTGAGCCCCTACACAATTCCGCTCGCTTGAACTTTCGCGCGAAATCGAATAAGCGACTCCTCGCGCACGAATTTTCAAATAGCACGCAGGGATCCCATAAATTGTTATTTTAATACAAAGCATCACTCTTTTTATTTTTTTTGAATGAGAGTCCTATTTAAAATATTTGAATAGCTTCGTAGATACGTCGTGAAAAAGCGAGTCCTGAAAATCGCACTTTCAAGTTACAAACGGGCACTTAAATTTTATTTACATACAATCTCCATCTATATGTTTGTGTGTGCTATAAAGGAAGCGCCCCATCAAGGACTAATACCGAACAATTAAGTAAGAACGCTTCTCTGCACCATCATTGTTTTTTTAATTAACAAAAACTAAAGTGCGCGTGTAGTACCTCGTAATTGTTAATACAATAATGAAGTGTGTATTTTCATAATTATTAGTTGAAACGTTTTTAATCTTCATAAAAAATTGTCTTCAACGCATTATTGGCCCACTGCTGGGTACGGCTCTTCTCTCAGAATGAGAGTTTCACGGCATAGCCTACCGCGCTGGCCAAGTGTGCATTAGTAAATTCATACGCATTTTTAAGAGATTTTTTAAGAACTCTCAGATGTGTAGGTTTCCTCACGATGTTTTCCTTCGCCGTAAAGCAGTGTTCATTAATTTTTAATACACATATAATTTTAGAAAAATCAGTGGTGTGTGCCTGGCATTCGAACCTCGGACTCTCGATTGTCGATTGCGAGGCCGAGTTTCAACCATTCGGCTATTACTGTTCATAAAACGTAAACTCATCTAAATTCTTGGGACGTCGAGAGTGCTATCGTTATTATTGGGCATGCTTGCAACGTCGACCTGAGAAATTAAAATAATTAGCTTGTGATGTACGCACGGTGCGTGCAATGAATATTTTATTTGAGTGCTTAAATATTTGTGTAATACGTATAGCGTTATATTAAGTAATAAACAGGGACGAAGATGTTTGTGTTGTCCATCTACATTTCGCAAATATTGACGAATGCTTACAAGCTTTAGCTACGACTTTTACATACAAATAGGAATATTGTAAGGGAAAATTATGGGAAACATTAAAGTATTTACATAGAAAAATTATAGATTCTACCAAAAAATCTTATGAATATTATAAATACGAAAGTTTGTATGGATGTATATGGCTTTGTGAGGATGTATAGTTTATGGCATAAATTAAAACATACGATACCATAATAACCATGACTGAAGCAGGTTAACTCAAAAACAAACGGAAATAACTTAAAAAATAAAAGAGATTTTTTTAATATTAATTTCTTCATATTTTCAACAATTGCAGCTCGTTGATCCTTCACTATTTAATTCTCTATGTCTGTGTATATATGTGTGTGTATGTGCGTGAAATACATGAAAAAAAATAGAATTTAAACTGTAACATATGGATGTTCTTGTAATATTTTTAGTGCGTACTAACAAACGATGAATACTTAATAGTTTATCCACAAAAGAACACACTCGTACATTGTTTAGCAGTGTCAAGTTTTACGACTTGCTCTTAAATATCTTCATTGTCACAATTATGCATACACGCTGAGTACCAGTGCATCTCAATGCGTTGACTATTCAATAACACAAATAGTACAAAGGAATAGGTACTCAAGCTCAGTGTTATTATATTCAAACGCACTTCTCGGTACTTCAGAACAACCTACCATAAAAGCTTTTTGATTGCGAATCAAGTATGTTTATAACTGTTACTGGCTAACATTGTGGTTCCTACATGGAAATGTCTTCGAGGTTGAGAACGAATCTAAATTATAAACGCTTTCTTTACTCATGATCAAACGATACAATTCTTTGTATCATAGAATAACAAAAGTCAATCATATTCCTAAATCATATATCTATTCGTCACTAATCGGATAGAAACCTCAAATCATCAATCAGAAACCTCAGACCACGATGTCATGCTATGTATACAGTACCCCATGGTAATCGACTTTATCAAGCGATTCAGTATGACCACTGTGTGTACCGTACAGCCCAAGGTAACGTATCATTTCGGTGTGATGCCTAACAACATCGACCATTGAATTGTACACAGGTGGTCTCGGCGGTGGGTCTCCGTGTGCGAGCGCTCGCGCCCTCGTATTCATTAGTCCCTGATTGATTCATCGTCCATTCGCACTAATTTATGGAGTTTGCGCTTCGCTTTGTCGCAGTCGTAATGCCGCTCGAGGCCTTATCCACTCAAGTCAAACAATGGGCCGAGTTTAGTCGCTTTGTTATGGTGATCTATAGATATCTCGTTTGCAGTAAAAAAGGCAAATGCTAATGATTGAGAATGCCTAATTCCTTGCGTTCATAATGTAATTCCGAATATTTCAGTTTGAATCATTTAAATAAAAAAGCTTGTAGTAATAGCTTGTTGTATCGGTACTTATTGAAAATATAATCAAAATTGACAATGTTGTAGTACTGTCTTGGCTTTATAATAACGGCGTTACTTGATTAACATCCATCAGTTATTTGCGGTCTACTACTGGACACAGGCCTCCCATAATGTGGCTTTTTTCATCGTGTCATGCATGTTGCTTGTCCTTTAGTAGTCTCTTACGACGTCCACGGTAAGACAGGGACTGGTGATATTCGACACCACACCATCTCTGTCTATGTGTAACGTTAATTACAAATGAGTATGAGCCGTAGTGACGATTTACTATCAGTTGGATTGTATCCTAGTCTAGTGCAAAAAAATGTGATAACGTTGAAATTTCTTGCAATAGATATCATCGACTTTTTGCGCTACTATTGGGAGATTTTTTGGGAGTACTTTTGTTTTGTTTTTTCTACGCTAACTGCGTATATCATCTCAAATTTCGACCAAACAAATTTCTTCTAACTTCCATATTTGTTAACTTACGATTACACTCAATTACGAGTAGGTACATTAGAAATTTTATAGACTTACTTAACGGCTAACTTTGATATTTCTTAATCAGATCGATTTCCTTAATCGGACTTTATTAACGTAAACGTATATAATTTTCAGAATGCGTCATAAACGGCCAGCGCGTTGGCGAAGGTCGCGACGTGCGTATCCCCGAGGAGCCGTGCCTGTCGTGTCGTTGCGTCCACGGCGCCCTGTCGTGTGCGAAGCGCGCCTGCCCCGTGTTGCCGTGTGTCGCCAGCCAGCAAGAAACACCACCAGGAGAGTGCTGCCCACGCTGCTTGCATTCTACTTCGGATAAAATTTTGCCAAGTGCGTACATTTCTTAATCTTATATTTACCTACTAATTTTTGTACTGTACCGAGTACGAGTTTATAATTTTTCCTCAAAAGGATAACCTCTTACTATTTCGCCCATACATTGTAATGTGCATTGCAACGATGGGCGAAAACGTAAACGATACTACAATACGATATAAACGACGTACTAAGGAGTTTCGTGCACGCTGCACGGCCCTCTATCGTGCGCGGAGTTTTGAGCACGATGTTCTGTTTAACACAATTAATAAGTTGAAATAAGTTTTCACTTATATGGTGTTTGTTTTAAAATGTTACTCTTTTTATTAACTTGTACCAATTAATGACAACATTTAACATTACACTGTATGTATTATAGAACGCAGAACAAACCAGAAAAATCGATGTCCGATTTTTGACGACTTTTGGCGGAGAGGTCTGACACGCAGTGGGTCCCGGGTTCGATCCCCATCCAGATAGACATCTGAATGATGAATGTAGACTTCTGTTCTGGGTCTGGGTGTATGTGTATTCATCTTTGTGTGTCCATGGGACCCACGACACAGGAGAAAATCCTACTACGGGGCTATGAGTGTAGAATTTTTATAGTAGGTAGTAGTACCAAGAAGCACCGTGCCGAATGACATTTACTGGACAATTAAGATTGAAGAAGCATATAAGGCTAAAATAAAATTTCCAATTAGTCTATCAGGATTAAGTAACTTGCTTTATTCAATAATAAACTGAGTAAAAAATCATAATAAATTTAGTTTTCATCAGTTTCAGGAAATTCGTTACCGAAGCCGTGTATATTTGGCAAAGAATACCACGCGCACCAAAGCCCATTCCGGGTGGACCCGTGCACAGATTGCACGTGTCTGAACGGTACAGCCGTGTGCACCCGCCACACGTGTCCGGTGCTGACGTGTGGGGCGCGCGCTCTACCGCCAGCGCCCGGGAAGTGTTGCCCTGAATGCCCGCAAGTGGAAGAAGCGAAGTCTGCTTGTGTCGTTGCAGGGAAAACGTATCAGGTACCAGTTTCTTACACACTGCTGCATACGTATATACACGCGTGCGCACACACGTACATCACAAGACAATTATATAATGTGTTTTGTATAAATACTTTATTCGCTTGATCATATTGATGTTTGAACTTTTGTAATAAAATAAATTCATCAAAAAATAAATGTAATTTATAATCATGAACATTAATGTCTATGTCACATTTTATAAGATTTACCACTCTGATGGCAAATGGTCACCGTCACCAATACATATCATTAACCAATTCCATATAGAACAACACTATCACATGGGCAGTTCTACTTGAAGTCGATGACAATTGCGTTGCTACTCTTGAGAACTATGATGGCCATTTGTAGGCAAGTCAACGAACATTCACGCTCTTCCACCGAAGCGCAAGAACTATTTTACGATTGAAAAGTCGTGGCAGTTGTGTATGGGCTGAGACGGACCCAACACAATATTTGGATGATAGTAAATGATCGCACAGTCGAGCTATGCCTTGGTAAAATAGGTGTGACGGAAGATTTATTTAAATTTCAAGATGAGTACCGGCTCACTTATATTTGAGGCGACCAACATAGTCCTCGTTAGTGGCAACGTATACGTGATCGACTTCAGATAGAATCTCTGCTCTATACGAACTTGCTTACAGATGTCCATGGGCGGCATTAACTGCTTACAATCTAGTGAACTGCATGCTTGTTTGGTACTTCGATATTATAAAATAGTAATTATAATCGTCTAAATTGACTTATTTATTATCTTACAGGATGGTGATACATGGCAATTAGATGCATGTAAATCATGTGAATGTCATGGAGGACAACCACGGTGTGCAATGGAGAGATGTCCCCCGTTATCGTGTCCATCCGACCAAACGCTTCGTCTACTGCCCGGCCAGTGCTGCCCTAAATGTATTGATTTGGACGGAATCTGTACAGTCTTCGGAGATCCCCACTATAAGACTTTCGATGGAAAATTTTATAGCTTTCAAGGATCATGCAAATATCAATTAGTGTCTGATTGCAAGAACCACACTTTCTCTATTAGAATATCGAATGATGCTAGAAATACGTCACATTCCTCGTGGACGCGAACCGCCACTCTACGCATCGGTTCCACGAAGATCAATATGGGAAAAAGGATGAGAATAAAAATTAACGGTCAAAGAATAACGTTACCTCACAAAATAAACGGTGTTGCCGACATTAATCGAAGCAACGGATCTGTTATATTGAAAGCGAAAATAGGAGTACAGATGGTATGGGACGGCGACGGATTCTTGGAAGTAACGGTCTCGAGTTCGTACAAAGGCAAACTATGTGGTCTGTGCGGTAACTTTAATGCTATTGCCCGAGATGACATGAGGACTCGTGACGGAAGACTTCTAAACGATACATGGAAGTTCGGTTCGTCGTGGCGCGTCGGAGGACGTCGGGCTTGCACTCGCCGCCAGGAACGCCCTGGAACGAACACTCGTTGCAGACAATCAAAGCTAAAAAAAGCACGACGAGTGTGCAGCGCGTTTGATAACCACAACGCATTTGCTAAATGTGGAGCAAAGTTGAACCCGCAGAACTACAGGGACGCCTGTCTTCTGGACGCGTGTAGCTGCGCTGGTACCCGGTGTCACTGCGCGGCCTACAGGGCGTACGCTCGTGAATGTTCACGGCTTGGAGTGGAACCTCACGACTGGGCTCGTGCGGCGTGGTGCGAAGGTCCTCCTCCACCGTGGTTGAAACCTGGCCGCAAGGAGTTTGGACGATCTTCCAAACCTAAAGGAAACAATTTCTTACCAATCAGTTCGATACCCAAGCCGAGCAACACTCGCTCACGGCCGCCACCACCTATTCTACAATAGAGTGATACCGGCTATTCTTCTACTAGTCAAACTGCCAGTGTGGCAATATGAGGTAAATAAAAAAAATATTATTTCTATAAATAAGATTACTGATCTTAATAATTGTATTATTTTTTTCAATTTGTGGAGTGTCACAAGGTATTAATTAATTCTACTGCTATACCTAATTAGCTAATACAATTTATTTATAGTACCATATACTTTTGTGTTACCTTATGTCATATGATAGTAATATTTGCTAGTTATTAGAATTCCATAATGTATTAAAATGGACTGTACGTAGGAATTGAGCACACACTTGTATTGAGTATTAGGAGCAAGTACTTAGATACGAGTATTTAAGGCATTTGGTCACTCCAACTTATTGTGATCTAAAATAAAGAATTGATGTAGAAAACAAGTTGGATCGCCAGTTGAAGTTCGAATTTCTTATACAATTCGAATTGCCGCTCATAGATATATTTATTCAATCTTAGCAATTAGATATAGATAGGATTAGAGTCCTACTTGAGGTCAGTTACAGAAGCGTTGTTACTCTTGAAGGTACAGTTGAAACGCCTCCTACAAGTGTCTCTCCCGTACCACGGACTTCACACGATACAGTATAAAGCCGTTGCTTTACACTTGGGCAAAGAAAGAAAAGGCGGTTTTGCCTATGAGGTGTTCTATCCCATGTAAATAATTAAACTATAATTTATCAATATTGTTATAATCATTTCTTATTCCATTGTGTATTGTATATTTAACACAGATTAATTTAATTTTCAGAGTATTAAGGAGATGATTGAAAATGGACAGCTTGGATATGCCTTAAAGGCGCAACCATTTTTACAAGGAACGAAGATCTATTTACTTAAACAGTATTCATAAAACTACTTATAGTTAGACAAGTACTGCATAATAATATAAACGTATATGTTAATAGCACCGTGTATAGCTCACTATTACCTCGCGATTCGACCATTATGATTCCATTTCATAATATCATGTGGTATGTAACTTTGTGTTGTGTGTATGAACGAATTTTATAAGTATGATGACATATTATAATATCCTTGCGGTAATGTTGTTTAAGGATGACCGCCCATTGGCTGCTATCGCTTGAGCAACTGGTAACTTTACCGATTATGTACTGGTTAACGAGATGGGCAAAATTGTGGTCAAACTTTTCGGCGAGTTTTTAGTATTCAAGTAGCATATGCGTCTGTACAGACGCGTAAACTGTCGCACGTCGACGGATTTTTCAATTAAAATCTAATATATCTATTATATTAGCGATATACGCAACTGTTCAGTCGTTTTGGCGGACATGATGGTAGCTTTAGCAACTATCGCTCAACCGATAGTAGCCAATGGGCGGTCAGCCTAATATGTGACGAATAACTTTTGTATGTTCTTTAATTTTAAAGTTTACACTGTGAGCCGAATCATGTTACTTAGCCAACTAAATTCCTTTTTTATCTTTTTGTAACATATTCATCATTGTATGTATATCTTTGTATAGTTATTCAATATATTTTATTTTGTTCCTGGTTGCAAAAGTTTAGGTAGGTGACAACTGAACGCATGTCGTTTCATAATATAATATACATATGTGCTAGTTTATACATTTTACAATTATTTCCATTGTAACTCTAAACGTTTTAACAAAATGTGATAATGATTAGCTTTGAATATGACTTCTGACAGGGGAGGAACGTTTGGAAAAACATAGTTTAAATTGAGATCTCATCCGTAGGTAGTCGTTTACGAAATCTTAGATAAATTTAGCTATCCGAAGCCAAGAAGCTAATACGATTGTGAAAAGTGTATGTACTAGAATAAGAAGCTAGACAGACTTTCCCTTCGCTATATACTTTATGTAGAAGGCTTTTAGTACTCGTTGTCCAGATTCTAACAGATTTTCTTTAATGTACATAACATCGAAACTTAACTGACTTATTTCAAGTACTTCGTAGTTAGTCTTATCGTTTAATTGTAAACTCGTAAAGCTTAGTTGTTAAATGCGTTACCAATGAATTTTACTATTGAATTTATAAGTAATAAATAACACTAACACGTGAGTGTGTTGCTCGCGGCGTATTATTTATTGCATTTGTGTATCACGGATTATGTCACTTCATGGTATAATTGTTAACGTGCCATCAACTGCGGTACAATGATGACATTGTGATAGTTGCTATAATTGTATCTGCTGCGAATATGTACCTTTTGCTATGTCTCGTAAGTTCTAACTATCCCATCCCATTTCTATCTGTCCTCTGTTTACTCACGTTTCAATGTTCAATTTTCAGGAGCTAAAATAGCTTAAAATATACTTGATTCGTACTCGTGTATGATATTATGCATTTTCAATATATGTGCTAAAACCATGTTCATATAGGCATGGGCGTATATAAGGGAGTGGGGGAGGAGAAGGGCATATTAGATGAGAAAAGAAAAAAATCAAACAGGACGTCTGACATCTTTGTTTCTTGTTTTTGTCAAATTTCTGAGTCCATTTTATTCTGGGGGTTCTCTTGGCATATATAAAAATATAATATAAGAAAAAATCTCAAACTACGCGTTAACACCCTTCCCTGTAACAAAGTTAAAGCAACGCCCATCCATGTAGGTATCTAGTGTCCTTTCAATAGCTTCCACTGATTTGGAATCTACCCGTCATCTTAATCGAGACCAGTATGTCTAGAGGTAACACATAGATATTTACGAAATCTTCTAAGGCTCAGATCTTATTAGAATATATCTTAATAGACAGATGTATATCTTAAAAGAGCGTGAGATCACCGAGGTTGGATGATATTGGATGTTGGAATAACTCTAAACAAGTTTTACGTATAAACTGTAACTACGTCTGGTACCTATTTACCTATTGATCGTTTGTATGTTAGTATCTAGTAACAAGCTAGTCCAATATACACTGGAACAAAATGAGTCGAATTATGTACCGTATTGTAACTTGATATTGAAATTTACAAAATGCCGAATGAAATTAAATATACTTTTCAGGTTCAAGCCAGACTCACTACTTTCCCGCGAAATCCCAAACATACGGCATGGAATAGTTTGTCATTGATTTTGTATGCCAATAATTCATTAAATCTGTAAATGAATTTGGTATGCTCTGACTTAGGCAATAAGGTGCATTTATAGTGAAGCTGAGTTTCAATTAAATTTTTGCTACACGTCACTGAAAAACAAAAAAATATCTATGTCATTATTTACTTCATTGCAGTATTGTAAACAGGCTTCTCTATATGTGCATTTTTGGCTATGCTGTACAGGCAGTGCCATACATTATTTTATTTTTGACTGTATTTTTTTACAAAAATACTTTGTTGAATGTGAGTTTATTTCTTACTTTCCGTCATGCACCTTATTTTAAATAACTATATTTTTGTAATCATGCTTATCTGAATACATACCGTTAGTTTTCATTCCAATAATATTTTTTAATTATGTTTATTTTTAAGTTGAGTCTACGTTTTAAGTAGACTTTTAAATTATTTGAGAGATTAATTTGATGTAATGAAATAATTGTAAATACAAATTATTCGTCGCCATATTACTTGTATGATATAACTATAAAGTTTTCTAATTTGTAATTCGTAGATAGTTTTAATCTTTAACGCCGAACAAACTTTTCCTTCCAAACGATTTATTGCTAAAATAAGCATAACTATATACGTTTTTATTTATTGCACTTGCTTTAAGTCTGGAAGGATTTTGTTATTCAATAATAGCATCTGATAATAATGTCGTCTACTTACGGGTAGTACGTACTAAATAACGCAAGACAGCATATAAAAGCTATTTTAAATATATTGTTGTACCTATCTATCGTGTAAAAATAATTCAGCATTCCTAAGCGCTTTGAATTCTTTGTTATTCTGAGGCATGAGAAAGTATGTACGCAAATTGTACAACAGCAAGTGAAACTATTCAACGATCAAAGAATTACTCAGTAATAAATAAGTAATATTCATGGGTGTTTTTATTTTACACAACACATGCGTCTGAAGACGCGTATAACAAATTTTATTCTGAACCGTAGAATATGATTTTAAATAGACCCATTACTTGTAACTGGCTGGCGGCCAAAATTTCTGTATTTTATGCCATCAAAATTATCTAGGACAATTTGGCGTCCGGTTTAAAAACAGAGAATCCATTATTTTTATCTCTCACAGATCTTCGCACAAATCTTTAGATGTTTTCTAGACTGTCACGGCTAAGTTCCCGGGGGCAGGTTGTAACAAAAGTGTAAAAATAGTTAAAGTTTATTTTTCTATTTAAAGATGTATCAAAGTATAATAAAAGATTTATTAATAAGTAAATATAAACATTACTCAGCCACACACATCAATTAAACGTGAACAAAATATTATTTTGTACAATACATACATAATACTTTTAAGTATACGTGTTTTGTTATCTTGTCCAATGTTCCAGACTCGAAGGTTGAAGTACCGAAATGTAATAGATATTGCTTAAATTAAATGTAAGTAAAAAAGTTTTGTATATAGATATTTATTCTCCCGTCATCATCTCCATGAACTCTGAAACAATATTTTAATCATTAATATAAAGTTTATTACATTTTTTTTACTTATAAGACAAACAATGCTATAAATTGGACCAAAATCTTGAATTGAATAGAAAAATCAATAAATTTAAGTAAAATATTTGTTTACAAATAAAAAAAAAATCTAGCATACTATATTTTTGCCTAGCAACAAGTGATTTCATAGAAATGCGTTTTCATTTATGACAATATACGGTCAAAATCATGAGTCAACTATACATATATAGAAAGTTTTGCCCACGGCCCATGGCGTATTCGTATTACTTGGAGGCAGTATTTAGCAATACAATTGGTGGTATATCTATTATCACTGCTTACCATCAAAATCTACTGTGCCGCTGCCATCAGTATCGATCTCCTGAATGAGGCCATCCAGTTCGTCCTCCGTCAGCTGCTCGTCCAATTCACGGAGGATTTCGCGCAAGCTCGACGTGGGAATGTAACCGTTGCCTGGAAATACACATAATTATCTTAACATCAGAACAACAAGAACCTGATTGGAGATTGAAAACGCTAAATGGTTCCGAGGCTTCGCTGTCACCCCTATTTCTGCCAGTGTTAAGCGCTGATGCATTCTGGCTGCTTATTGATGCTTTAGTAAAGGACACAAGCTTATTCGAGGCGTTCCAACTTAGTCCTTATGGGTATGTAACAATGTAATTGTGGTCGACTTTAGGTAGGACTTATTTGGAGTTGATAACAGATGTATATAGGTAGAAGTGGCTACCTTATTATAAGTAGGTTGCATTCTGGGTTGCTACATATGTATGTAATATAAAACGATTATTCAATATGTAGTTGCAGGAACTTACTAACATGAGACATCAACAAAAAATACGCCAAAATTGGTGAGTATCAGAACGTCTAGGGCACTGAATACTTTGATGCCTAAAATAGACCATGGTAGAATGATTTCTACCATGGTCTTATACAAGTTATGTGAGCTGATGCTCACATAACTTGTATAAGAAGACTCTTGTCTAAAACTTAACATTAATGCTTGCAAAATATATAGATGAAGAAAAGAATCTAAACATAATATTGTATGATAGATTTGATATAACTCACCTTCCTTGTCATATAACCTAAATGCTTCCCTCAACTCTTTCTGCATAGCCTCGGCGTCTTCCTCAACGATGAACTTGGCAGCGAGAGTCACGAATTCACCGAATTCAAGACGGCCAGATTCTGAAATTTTGACAATTTATTAGATAAGCACTAATAACCTGATTTATCCCACGCGCTGTTAGCTAATACTAAATATTTATCGAGAGATATTTTAGTCGACCAAGTAATTTAACACCCCACAAAACTCACGAATTGGGCAGATCTAAATTGTATTTAAACTAGATTAAACAGATGGAATTACTTACTGTCAGCGTCTACTTCCTCGATGAGCTCTTCAAGGATCTTCTTGTTGAAGGGTTGCCCCATCATTCGTAAGATGTCCGCGACGAAATCACATGGGATACTGCCCGAGCGGTTGTGGTCGAAGCCATCGAAAGCTTTGCGAAGGACTGTAACAAAAAGGACTTACTTAGACAATCCGGTGAACTGATTACGTAACACTTTTAGGGCTAAAATCTGAGTGCAGTGGCATACCCTCAATGTTTAGCGTACTCATGACGCTCTTGCGGATAAGCTTTTACAATTTCCCTTTCACAGGACTTTCTGTAAGGACAACTAGCTAATAGATGCAATTGCGGTGTTGCCCTGGCAATAAAAACACTTGCACTGATGGCTGGGCGAGCTACAGTGAGATTAGGACAGCAGTTCAATGCTCCGAGATGCATGCGAATAAGTTGTGCAATACGTCTATTTTGGTGCAACGTGGCTGCATCGCCGGCGCCCTGTGCGGAGCGTGGCGCAACACGCATGGATGTTGATAATAAATTATAATGATAACGCTACTATTAAAATAATCTGAACTTGATACTAATTTTCTTCTCTTCTGAGTCTACTATAGGCTTACTGAAAATATTTAGAGTTGATTTTAATACGATAACTATGAATTAGGCAGTAGTCTACTACCATAGTAAAATATTATTGTTGATTGTGTAAAGTGTGAGGTTTCTACAGACTTTTTTGGACATGTTATTTCCTAGACGTAATCGTTTCTCTTCAAAATTACTAATAATTAATTTATCATACGCATATAACTTCTAAAATTTTGCTTTCCAGATTGAATAGCCCCAAATTTATCCAAACACAATCACTGTCCTTCTTTTGCGGTTAGTTTTCAATAAAAATTCATAGAGAAATGGATAAATAATAAGTATTCTTATTAATTTGTTATTGATTTACTAATAACTATTATATTTTATAGATGATCCATAAAATACTTCTTTGTTAAAGTTAATCCTCATAGGTAAAAACGCATGTGGACCTGGTAGAATTCTAATCTTCTGGGGATGATCACAAGTGATTATAATTGATTCATTTAATTTGTTCTAATTTTTTTTGTTTGACTTTTTATAATAATCGATAACCAATGTTTATTTAATTTTTAATTTGACCCCTATTTGTATTTTATTGACATTTGTTTCTTTCTTTTTATTTTATTTCTTATTGACATTTCATTTTTATTTATTGTTGTTTTATTCGTTAATTAGTTTGCATGTTAATCAATTTAATGGTAATAATCGATTTTTAATTTCATATTTTATATACTGTTACATTTACTTGACATTTTAATCCGAATGATTTTATTTCTGTAACTGAGCTCTATATTTATATTTGTATTTAATTTAATTGGATTCAATTCATATTTAATCATTTTTATCTGCATTCTGTACACTAACGCATTAGGGAAACCTGTAATGTTAGATGTAAGTTATTTTTCATAAATAAATAAATAAATAAATAAAGTGTCCATGAACGGCATTAGTCACATACAATCAGCATTTATTACTTTTAGAATATAAAAAGATTTAATTAAAGTTCTTTAAAAGTGATCACTCAAACCAGTTCATGTTTAGTTGAGAACGTCGCATGCTTTTCAGCATAATAATTTGTTTCTCAAGTCTTCATTAATGAATATGAAAAGATTTTCCAGAACTCATGTACCTTGTCTTTTGTCGTTTATTACACTCAGTAAATTAAAAGTGAAGATAAATTATGAGTTATTATTCTGTCCCATAAAGAGTATGAAGACTATATGACAACTTATTATATACGTTGGCGAGTGACGGCTGTTATAAAAATCCGTCGTAATTTGCCCGGTTTCATATAAGTTATATTTCTGAACGTGCGTCATTATTGTATATAAATATAAAGTGATATCAAATGCGGCTAGCAAAAATAAACTTCTTGGAAGTTTTAATGGTGTAGTTGAGAGACAAACCGCTGATCTCATTTCTCAAAATTTTAAATGCTCTTTCCCCAGACTGCGTTATTTCTCATTTTAATGTTTTGAGATATCTAAAGGGCTTATAGATACAAATAACATATCCACATATGACGACCCACGTGGTGGAGCAGTCATCATACCTTTCTGATACGCAGTGGGTCCTGGGTTCGATCCCCGACGTCTGGTCGGGGATCAACAGACAAAAGATAGACTGAATGATAAGTTTAGATTTCTGTTTTGGGTCTGGTTGTTTGTGTATTTCTCTTTGCGTGTCCATGGCACCCACGACACAGGAGAAAATCCTAGTGTGGGGCTATGAGTGTAGAAAGCGTTTATATCAATCACACTCTATACTTATATGTTATGTTACACAGTATGTATCGGCTACCGTTGTATATATCATTAAAGAAAGTTATATATAGGTATAAATTCTACCATTATGAATAACTTTATAATTTAGATATCTATTTGTATAAAATGCTCAAAAATGAATTCTTTTAGATTAACACTAGACGATACATATCGGTTTTTTTTGCTCATAATAGTGGTATTTTTACAAACGGTTCACTCATATACGAGGCTTCCATCTTAGTCCTCGGGAGTACCAAAGCATCTCTAATCTACTTCAGATAGAACACCTGTTGTAGAAGTCGCTTACAGATGTTCATGGGCGGTCCAGTCACCGCTTACCATCAGGTGGACTGCATGCTCGCTTGCATGTTCAGTCTGACAAATAAAAAAAAAAACATATTTTTTTAAGATTAAAGATATATACCAGGATTGTAGTAGTTGATACCTTACACAGAAAGTTAATTCTTCATTTAGATGCTCTCCCGGGGAACTGTCTACGCAACGGATTTATATTGACCACTGGGCCAAGTGGATCGTCGTTGTGAAAGGAGGTTATGAATTTATTTGAAGGGAACTAACGGAACCGACATTTTTTAACGTTCGTTATTTTTTTAAGATCGCATGATAAAGCAAGTCGTTGGTTTGAAGTCATCGCTTAGCGGATCGCAGCTGTCTTGCTATATTTTGTCAACGGAATACTAGAAAAACATGATTTTTATTTTCGCCAGCCGAGTTGTTAATTTTAATCATCAAAATGTCTTGGCAGTTGTCTCAAAGTCCCGTGCGTTTTATTGCTTTTTTCTTATATTTGAGTTTATTAATTAACTGCCCACGATCTCGACATGGGATAATTTCGAAACCTGACACTGCGTCAGCAGATATTTCATAATTCCTTTTTATATATAAGAATATGATGTGATTGTCTGAGGAAAATGCTAACTTGATGATGGCCACGGGTATGTATAAAGGTGCGCTTACACCGGCAATTTTTGAGCAATAATTGCTTGACAACACGAATGGATCTATCTGGAATAATTAGTGGAGCCATGTGAAGCATTTTGCGAAAACAGTTGTTTCGGCAATATTGCTTCTAATTGTTCCATATCCCATATTGCTCAATGTCGCTGATACGAATTGAATACGAATATCCAGTAGGCATGGAAATTTAAGTCAATCTGTTTTCTATCTCGTATACACTTATTATTCTACGGTTTCTTCGTCTGGCCGATATGGAATATTATAATGAAAGGAGCAGAAGCAGTGCTTCGGAAAGGCAGTATTCTTCTTCACATTCCATTTCTTATTCTTATTGTCGACATACATATCTGCCCCCTCTCCTCTTTCCAACAATACTATACCTACACCTAGTCCTCCGTCGGTTTACCAGACTAGTAATTCTAAAGACACGTTAAACACTCATTCTCAATGTCATTATTCTCCTATACCTACGTACCCTTTTCCAATATCCCACTAACTCATAAATACTCCTGCTGCAGATATCGAATATGATGCTATTCCCTCTGATGTTGCTGGAAATTTATAGCCTCAGCAAGAAAGTGTATTGATGGTCAGAATAGTTTATAATAATGAAGGAAACAGTACTCCAAGAAAAATGTCGTCCATGGCGAGTTTTTCAACTGAATTGCTTACTCGTTTATGAGAGTAATGTGCCTCAAGAGTCGAAATATACATACTTTTTAACTATTTAACCCTAGAACAATTATTATTTTATAGTACGGGAAAGATAACCATCCGTCACTTCGGCGTACAGTAGATTC
>MOOZ01000060.1:1025312-1037406 GCA_002930495.1 Cecropterus lyciades | reverse complement strand
CTGTCAAAGCTGATGGATTAACTATACCAAATGCACACAAACTATAACTCAGAAAAATCAAAACTAAGTCCCGTCTATACCCGAAGGGGTAATCAACAGAACCACATCGAAATATCATGAAATTTCTTCGAATGGGAAGGCAAACAGCTACCAAGAACCGCTTAATTTCAGTTATTCTTATACAAACAGGTATATAAACGTTAAAAAACGATATCATACGTAAGTTTATGAAGCCACGCCTTGAGCGCCTCGCTTAAGAAGTGCCTACGTATTTCGGGATGGCTAATTAAACCCACACGCGATTTTGGAAGAACGAATTTATTATGCGGAGCCCGCGTCTGTTAAATTTATGAAGTCAGCCTCTATTGTGCTTTTGGCTCGGCTCCAAACACTGAGATTGCGATTTTTCGTCGTGTAAACATTACAAAATAATATTTTTCTAAACAAAATATTTCGAGATTTAGTGATATTATTTAATCTATTAATGTAGGCCATCACTTACCGGCAATTTGTTCTGGCGGGAGCTCATCAGCCTGTAACAGATAAAATATATTTGAAGGGTCGTAATGATAGATCGCATACCATACTGTCTTAAGTTTGTGGTGAAATGTTGATTAATGTAAGTTTATAACGTAATAGGTATTTACTATTATTTGGCGCAAAGCCAAGTAAATATCATATTCCACCATAATAATATGTACGTGATAAAATATTATATATTTCTGTGACATGATCTATGTTTTCAGAAATATGTTAAAGTACAGATTTATTATACATATTCACGTCTGCCTCTTACATGTATCTTCATATTTTATTACATTTCTTAAACGAATTTTGATTTTAGTGTGTCTTTAAACCACATAACATAATTTCTTGTAATAAAGTAAATCTGATTTGTGGACCTCGTAAGTGTATGAGCCAAAGTCGCTAGATCAAGTAAAAGTAAGCATAAACTAGTAAGTAAGCATAATTGAGGTATTCCCGGAACGCTATAACATGGGGTTCTTCAAAAAAAGTGTGAAAAGAGCTCTTCTTCATGGGCATGAACCCGGCGATGCATTAGCTCGTATGCTTATCGGTCGTATCGTATTTTTAAATATAAAAAAACTCGTATTTTAGTTCCCTACCCCTATAGAGTCTGCGCCCCTGGTATCTCCCCACTTCCAATCCTATTTCTGTGGTCTATTAGTCTGGTCCCTTAGGTCTAACTAGTTTACTTATCTCGACATTGAGTATGTAGGTCATAAAGGCAAGTTTCCCGTAGTCGCACACCCGTTAAGTGTAATAAATTTATTTTACGTGCAATTGAAACCAAAATAGATTCATTGGTCTTGCGTGTTCTCGATCGCCACGTATCTTCATACGATACTTTCTACTTTCAGTCTTCTATTTGGAGGATGAACGATGAACGTTTCTATTACAACATCAATCTTACCGATTGATATTGTAATAGAATTAGACAAAATATTCAATAGCTAAGACAGTATTAAAGATCAGATCAGATCAGATCAGAGACAGTGTTAATAAGGCATCCAATAGTTTGAATGATTGAAAATTACAGTTTTAATTATAAGGAAGATGGAAGCACCCATATGGTTAAGATTAATAGATGAGATAATTTATTTAAATCTACTATCGCCGCATTTTATTTAGGACCGTTAATTTAAGTAATAGCAGACTATTTGTGTTATTTGGAATTCTTTAACTTTTTTCCTTCACAATTAACTTGTCTTACGTACTATCTAGTGCTTACGCTCGGATGAATGGACTTTAATTGCTTGCATCATCATTGGTAGATAACCATATCGTTAATATTTATGTTATCTGTGTTTCATTATTTATAAGTATTAAAAGTACCATCTTCATCTTTATTTATTGTTACTCTTTTCTTTACTGAAATGTATTTTTAAGAAAATATATCTTATTTTTTTTAACTGTTACGTTTTGTAACTGTATGCCGTCATTTGTAAAAAAAATAATATTGAATATATTTTTTTTTTGATGACGTTGTGAGCTCTATAAACCGTTACATTTTAAATCTAACCGCTGATCGTAATTAATTGATGATATGAATTAATTGAAGTTGATGATACTATCAGTCGATGGTATATGATGTTAATCAGTTTTATTTTAAATTTTAGCTTAAATACTTTAAAAAAATGTCGGTGTTGTAAACGAATGCTTAAATTTAAATTCAAGTAAGTAGCAATCAATTGATTCCCAAGATATTTAAAATTATGTGGCCTATTAAATTATTGTAAGCCTCTTATTTGTCCGGATGTAATCTAAAAAACCATAAACATTAAAAAAAACTAAATATTCACTTCACTAAATTAATGTCACAGCAGGTGTATGTCACGCATTTTGAAATCACGCGCATCTATCTAACACTATTTTGAAATTTTAAATTTTATTCAGTTGTCTTTACGAATCCAAATTAATTAAAATGCGTTAAAAATATAAGTAATTCCTAAACATGTAACATTTTTTTGTAAAAAAAATGATATTGCACTTTTAAATATTATCCACCTACCCAGTCTTCTGTGTCCAGAACCATGTTGGAAGTCACTAGCTAGCACTGTGAGACGCACAACACGACTGACCGCGATTCTGCTGCTTCCAGCGTTCAGGGTTATTTCTGCTGCTTTACGAGTATGGCCCCTCGGATACTTTCATACAAAATACCGTGCGGTGCGGGGGCGACGGGGGGTCGGCGGACTCTTCGAGTCCTCCCCGGTTTCCTTCACTCGATCCGACCAATGGCGTGAGCCTCAAACGGCAGGATGCAAACGTATTTTTAGTCGGAAACGTGGTCAAGAAAAACGTAAACAAGCGGAACGCCGCGCCCGATGTGTAAGCATAATGCGCCGCCCGCCCTGCCCTCCAATTTGGCTTTTACTGCACGGATCATTTAATTTTAAAGTTGTTTGCCATGTAGCTGTTTATCGTGAAAATAATTATTGTGTATGAATATGTATTGTTTTTTACAGAATAAATGAGTAGTATGTATATATAATGTATATTCATTACTCTCAAGTACTCACTGTATCGTAGAATCTATTAATAATATTTTAATAAATTCTACGAAATTTACAATATAAGTAGTACCAAGCTACCTTGACGTATGTCTAAAAATTATAATGTAGTAAATCCTAATCGTTATAATAAGTAAGCTCGAATTCTATAAATCAGTATCTGTCTAATGTCCAATAAAATAACACTATTTACTAACACGATTTCGTAATTGTAAATTCTAAAATTACTATAGTTTTCAAAAACTAGGATTGTAATTTTTGTATACACAGATATTTAAAGTTCTACATATAGTAATCACAATCATTGTGACGATTATTATTTTTATTTGCTCGAATCATTTAGATTTTTTGAGGTTTGTGCTTAAGGGTATAAGTAGGTATATAATTTGTCGTCCCTGAAGTTCCAGGATTAGAATAGGGCTACGGTATCCCCTGCCTGTCGTAAGAGGCGAGTAAAAGGGACTTCCGGGGTTGCGGGCGGCAAGAGTGGAAGCTTGAACCGTCCAGCCAGGCGACCCCGAGAAGGACGGCAGTATTTGTGGTCGTATACTGTCATAAAGACCAGACGGTGCGGTGAGCCCAGCCGCTTACCTGGGTGGAGCCCGATGGGGTAACGCACTCAGAGGACTCTAGTTGCGTTTCATTGGAGATCCCAGAGTCCTCTTCGCAGCGCTGAGGACGGCCACCGGGAGGGTTTTAGTGCGGTAAAATCCCACATAACTCGGCGTCGCTCGAAGCTCGGCGTCGTCGTCGAAGGTTTCCTCCTCGATACAAAAAAAAGCATTTAACTCGTAAGTAAAACTACTTGTAGAAATTGAAAAGTATACTATAGAATTTGTAAGATATTATTGTAATGTGTTATTAATTTTTTATGACGGAAAATTGTATAATTACATAACTGCATAATTTCTACCCACTGCATCCATCTTCCGACTAAGAAGATTTCCAGTTTTTTTCCAGAATAATTTCTTACAACCCCTTACGCAAATTCGCAAACGATAATATAAGCAACTACAACAGTGAAAACCCAGTGGTATGAAAACCTATTTCCCATGCCAATTCCATGTCTGTTCGGGTCTTCAACTCTGATTTTAGAAATCATTATATGCATATTACAAACATAACTTTCTGAAGATTTATTCTTCACTGAGATTTATGCCTTATGATATGTAAATACTACTAACCCACATTTTATTTGGTAATTACTTTGTTTACACTAATTCGTTATGTTCTACGTTTCAGTATCCGTACACAGTGCTAAGTCGTAGATAAATTGCAGCCAACACCTTTCCAAAACAAAAGAAACTGAATTGGAAATATACATCCACTTACTAATTATCTCTCGACACACGTCGTTAGGCATTCATCAAGAAAACACCACTTGCGGAAAAATTGGCACAGATTGATGGCGATAATGTTCTCTTCGACCTAAGGTTAACGCGCTGATATTTACTTTCTTGACAAAACAAAATAAATAATAATTTATTTGTATATAGGTGCGTCACCATTTTCGTGGAAGATTGCCACATTCTGTAAATGGCTATAATGTAAGTGTTCTTCAGTAACCTGGAAATTACAATTAATGCAAAGGTTGGTTTATCTCTGTAAGCGTTAGTCATTAGTAACTGTCCTAATAAATGTTATTTGTCTCAAATAGCGAGACTAGCGCACGTACAAGATATAGGTAGATTTAGGTATTTTTTAGGCTTAGTGCCTATTCACACGTACAATAGCCAACTTTAATAATATAGGGGTGGCAAATGAGCATGCAGTCCACCTGATGGTAAGTGATCGATGCCGCCCATAGACGTGCTGCTGTTATTAGCCATAAATAAGTGTGTTGGAAGTGACTTTGCTGTTGAAGCAACGACAAAGGGATCAACAAGCTTACATATCAGCGACAAATACTGTACATACAGTGATTATGCATGAAGTCATGCTGCAGTGCCTTGTTCGGAAACTCCAACAACTTGGTTTTGAAATGTGGTTGGACGCTCGTGTCGATACATCAGAAGCGGTTGCGTTATGACTGCGATGTGGTCAGTATCGTCCACTCTATTGATTTCCGTATGAATAAGTACTATGCATGAATTAATGCATGAGTATTTTTAGAATGGTCTATTTACTAGTTTTCATTTGATATTGTCATGATAATAAAAGAGTCGTCCTCCCCACCCCTCTTCACTATATATAGGCGTCATTTTTTGGAACGAAGTTCCTTATCGCGCGTTGTGAAAGGGGGTAGACGGAAAAAATTCTTACGAAAAGTTTTCACGACACTTTTTGCTATAGTAAGCTATTGTAAGCTGTGCGGCGTCGCATGTTTCTCTGTCTGTCTCTCTCTCTCTCTTATAGAAAGCAAGCCAGATATTTGCATTTCTATTTCGCATTGAACAGTGTGGTGTCGCGACGATTATTTTTGTTGAGTGTATACAGGTTTATTAAAATAAAATTTTATTCCAATTCCTTCACTAATTAATCGAAAGGAACTTCGTTCCATCCGGGTGTCCCTTGACACCTCTCAAGTTTTTTATTTTTTTAATTATATATGCTATCACTCTGCAAACTGAGACGATTCCAATGATATGTCATATGATGTCATAATCTGTCAAGCCGTCAGGGTTGTAGCGCTTGCCAAAGTAATGGCCATAAAAAGGTTCATATGTGCATACATACATACGCTCGAAAATAATTACCCTCTTTTTGACGCAGTCGAGTAAAAATGCAGATAAATTGATAGTTTGATCATACATGCAAAAAATGACGTGTAACGAAATACATATTTTTGTAAACACCTCTGTTTTTGTGTTAGCCGGTGTTTAAAATAAAAGAGAGCCAACTATTAGTATGTCTCATTACATTTTATTACATTCTTTTGTGTGACATGTAATTTGCGTTCACATTGCATTTTATATCTATGTATTTGTGACTCAGGGCCACGTTTATTGCGTAGTTTGCATGCCGTGCTCTAAATTCTAAACTATGCACGGGATACTTCGGGATACTGCGGGAACTTCTTAATCGAAATAAATTGTTGCACGTGTGCTTAACGGTGTTGGTAGTTTGACAATTTTGTATGACGGATATTGTAAATGAGCTTGCCTTCTGATATAATGCAGATGTGGACGCTTAATAATCATCAAGTCCCGATAGAAAACATACGTAAAGTTGATCATCGGAATTCTTGTGGTACTAGTAGAGATGCTTTACATACGTTTATGTAATCTATCAAATCAAATCACATTTCTGTTGCATGGTTGACATACTCGTTGTTTGTAATGACTCCATCTGAATCGCGGTGAGATTTATTTACCCGACTGCGTCAGAAGGAGTATGTTATTCGAGTATGTATTTTTGTATGTATGTATGTCCATGTCTTTGACACACACTACAGGCCAAATGGCTTGTCGGATTATGACATATCATTGGAATCGACTCAATTTGCGCAGTGACATAGGCTATATAATTTAAAAAATGGCGCCCGTAAATAGGGACAAAAGGGCGGGGGGGACGATTTTTTTTTATTACCATGGCATATAAAACGACTATTTACGAAAATATATATACTATAATACTTTTACACTACTACTATGTTACTATTTCGACGAAAACTCATAAGCTTTTCATTACAAGTATTATTATAAAAACAAAAAAGTAAGTGCTAATAAAAAATAAGCTGAAAGCTAATCAGTCGTTTTTAAGCAGATGGGTCTTTTGTTTTAATATTTTTAACAATGTTTATTGTCAGATTTGAATCTCAAATAAATTTTGCAATATATATTTCGTTCCGATTTGCATTCTTTGGTAAGATGGAGTACCTATCATTCTCAATCGAAGGTCACCGTAACTTTCAATCACTCTTTCGAATGAGTAGTTCAGGTCATAATCTACTGAATGTCAAGTGCGGATTGATATATTGTACACGTTTTTACTTCATGCAGAACTCGTATGTCTGGCAGGTTTTCTCACAAATTTCTCCGTCGTCGCAAAGACAAGTGATAATTGATTTTTAATACGCACATAACCTTGAAAATTACAAAAGCGGCGTAACATATTATTTCGGTAGACTATTATTATCTTCATAGAAAAAGCTAGAAAGATTTTCTTGGGATATTACGTAATAGGTACATACTATTTTAGGAATTTAAAAACCTAATAGGAATTATATTGCAAGTCACGAACATCATAAACAAAACATTGTTTTCGTGTTTTTGGTTCGTTTTGTTTATGGTCAAAGGACTTTATCATATGATAGCCACGATAAACTCAAACAGTGTTAAAAGCTGCTGTATCGTGGTTTCTAAGGTGCGATATGTTAGAGAAAGTTTATACTAGGCATTCCAAACTAGTCCTTAGGGGTAGCAATTAGCAATGCACGTCTGGCTGACTTCAGGTAGTACGTACCTACTCTAATACTGTTTGGGATGTCTAATGATGTTCGGGAACCCTTTGTGGTTCGACTCCGAAAGCACTACCGTTACCTACCTCAGGAGTAGCAACGCATCTGTGGCTAACCTTCGTTTGCTATTTAAATATTACCTTTAAGTAAAAAAAAGTATATGCGCTATTTTTTCCACTGTAATTCAAACCTCAAAAGCTAAGATCATAAGGATTTTTAGTAACTGTATGAAGTAGGTACCTATACAACAGATGGCTGCCAATAAAAATGTTCATACGATAAATCAATCACATTTTATGAACACTGGAATATTTGGACGGGATGGGACTATTTTAAACCTCAGTTATGAAGTCAGCAGTTCGTAAAATAATTTGAATTCAGGACGGCAGTAAAATAGTTAACAGCTTAATTTTTACGCAAGAGTGCACTGTACAAATAGTTTTTATACGTTTAGCTGATACGACATTAATTTTAATATCAATAAAAATTATTATTGTACATAGGTACAATAATAATACTTACTTCTTACTAGAAGTTTTTTGCAAAACAACCTCTATTTTTTGAAGTTTATTGTTAGTAATGTCTTAAGTAAGCACACACTTATAGTCACTTGAAAATCATTAGTAATCTTCGTGAAATATTTGCACCCTATCAACTAGGCGATTAAGAAACTATCCATTAAAAAAACGATTTTAATTTTCCTCCCAACAAAAAAAAAAATATTAAGTGCTTACTCATCAATTAAAAGTAATGTTTTTTTTTTTTAATTTTTATTTGCTTGACATCTATATATAAATAATTTTAAAGCATATTTTCTCTATAAAGTCTAATAAAAGACGGCTGGTTCGATTTGGACATTACTTTTTAGCAAAAATACTGGCTAGGGACTTGACTACTCTACAACTGCTATTATGGTACTTTTTGATTATCTTGTTTGATTGTTTTGATTATCTAAGATAAAATAACATCGTGTATGGGCGGAACAGTTTTGGAAATCTTGTTTACTAATGATTATAATCTGAGTCATAAAAGCTCCACTTACCTATTTTAATACAGTAAATGTGTTACTTTACTTTTGGCCTACATTCATACCACGGATTAGGCAGGTATTATGGCGAATGATATATGAAGTATCAGTGCAGACGTACACGAATAATGATAACTAATTTATTACTTCATTCATACGCAAAGCATCAGACTGTTAGAGCAAATGCGATGCCAAGACTAAATTAAATATCGCTAAGCGTTCAAAAGTTCATTTCCTCACGATACCCCACGTATTGTGATATGGAAATTCGAAAACTGCTGGTTGTCGTTTTGAAAATTGCCTAAATTCTATACAAAAATTCACTTCTGTCACTGATAATGATATTGTTTCCTAATTTTACAACAAATGCTCCATTTAACACAGTAGAATCTGCTTTAGTCAATATGTGGGAATACTTTACAGAAATTAAATAAAATCAAAGAGATCGCTCGCGAAGCAATCGAATCCGGAGCCCAGGCCGCATTCCCTAGGTACTGAGTGTCCCCTGTATATTTAAATACAAAATTTTGATTGTAATTACCTACATAAAGAATCAGTTACTAAATTTCTAATCTACACGAATCACACCCACGCTGTCTCGTTTGTTTACAGAGTTGTGCACGGCTGGGAATAATATATGTTTAACGTGAATAAATGCTCTCATCCGATGCTACGGTCCAGTTGGTGTTTTATTGTGTGTACGCGGATCCGAGCTTTATCTCGTACAGCTGGTTGCCGGATTATCGGGTATAAATAGCTGATAGACAACAAAGCATTAACAAATCCCGCCTGTGCCGCTTAAAAAATTTATACCTATGTCGATTCTGCGGTATGACAGGCCTTTACAAATGTTTGAAGGCGTTGTCGATAATAAATTTCCGATTTCGACTGCTCTTACCTTTTATTTTTAGGTTAATAGCCGTTTCGCATACCAAAGTGGTGATAATTAGGTAGATATTGGTTAGATAAATCGTGTTCGTCAATCGTTGTTTAGTAAATGATGAAATTGTATTTTTATTGAGGGACGCCTTTTATATATTTATTCACACTTCTATGGTCTTACGTAGGTAAAAAGAAAATTGGTTTATTTCTTGTACATCCACGGGATTGAATAATTTAATTGCCATTGAAAAATTTAGTGTAGGTGCCCATGTAAAAGCCTTTATATAAATTGTATAGTCTTATTAAACGCTTTGGTAATAAAAAAGACCTTTTTAAATATATTTATAAGATGGGATACTTGTTTACCTACGTATTAAGAAATGAATCACAGTCATTTTGTGGTTAGCTGTACATCTCGCAGAACATATCTACTGAAGTTATTTTAATTGTAACAATATTATTTTAGAGGTATAAGATTTACTTTAAATACCAGTGCTCTTACTTTTAAAATCCAGAAAAATATCTACAGCTTGTGACAGTAATGTTTACATAATAACCACCAATGACGATAATAATAAGTATTCACCTTTTATTTTTTGTCTTTTCATTTTATTGATAATATCAATTTAATAATATTTTTATATCTGTATTTTTAAATAAATAAAGGTAAACGTTTTATCTACATGTTATTTTATACTCTATATTCTACAATATAGCCACTCAAATTTGCTATGCTATTTTTACAGCTAGTTTAATTGACATATCCACGCCATTAATTCGCTTGACGTATTAAGTACTTAGTTGCATTCAACGGTGTTAAATGTAGACATATTTATTACAGGTAGGTACGAGTTCACCGCATACCTCAATATAATTCAAACAAAGTACATTTTGTAGTAATTTAATATTTATCCTACACTAGCTGAAGTACCCCTGCTTCGCTACTTGACAAAAAAATAAGGTTTTACTCGCTAACCGTTGGAGGTACATTGAAAGTAATAAGAATCTTCCGGATAGAAAAATAAATGTTGACTTCGTATGCCATCAAAAGTTTGCTATTTTTATGGGTTCTCTTTTTATTTAAAGTGGAAAAATGAAGATCTGAAACTAAAGGGTCCAATGACGTGCCTAAAATAGTCGCCATCTTAAAATGCGGAAAATATTCAAATCAAAGTCTAGGGACTGCTAGACTGATCAGTTAAATAAGCTACATCCATGCATAAAATCATGTAAATCGAACTAGTGGTTCTTGCGTGATCACAACACACCATCTCATTTTTATATATTAGCATACATATAAATTGTATTACTACTTAAAATAGGGTGGCGTCAGCCATAGCAAGGCACAGGGCGCACATCCTGGAGGAGCGCAGAAATAACCAAACCAGCACCACAGAAAATATTTCAGTGGCGCAGTTATAGAAGCTCATACCAGACTCATGAACTACTAGTTACGGTACTGCTTTTGTTTTTAGCTCTAGTCTGGTAATATATTAGTATTTTAACATATTGACTATAACTTGCATCCTTCGAAATAGTCAATTAATTTCATTACTTGGACATCCTGGTCATTCCATAATTTTTGCGGTGAACTTTATTTATCGATAGTTCTATATTTTTTAAGAAGTGTAAATACTATTGTTTCTGTATAAATACTAATATTTGTAAATTTTAAACCGCTCGTGACTGTGCTACCGTCATTAATGTCAGCATGCGCTGTACGGACTCACCGTGGGTGCTAGAATAACATGTATGACGACACGTAATTGGGTGGCGGATATGCGAATACAGGCGGCTTCTCCTATTTCGTACGAATATGTTCTAAAAATGTTTATTAAAACATTTGAAACCTTGCCAGAATTATGATATTATTACAATAAAAAAGTCCAAGTCTTCGATCGCTTGCTGTCAATAGCAGCAATGCAAAAATCAGATACAAAGTATATTGTTGTATTTAGTACTAATATTTTAAAGCGAGGTTCGTAGCTTCTAGTGCCATTAAATTTTTCATACTCTATCGCTGAAGGCATTTGTTCTGCATGAAAAAAATGAGTTGCATGAAAAATAACACAAAAATGCGAGTCTCTCAGGAGAGCTAGGTAAAAAGTAGACGATTTTTTTTGTTTATATCTTTTCAATGGGGTTGTAACGGAGGCCATCTTAGCGGAAGCGGAGGCGGATGCGGAACTTAAGAGGTTCACCCAAATCTTCTATCTAAACTATAATAAACCTGTAGAAGATCGATTTCTGTATATGGAAGATATTTAGGAGGAGGAGTTTTTAGGAGTCATGATTCATGAGAAACATGATTTTTATTTTTCTTTTCTGTTTGTTTGTGCGTTTGTGCACGCCAATCTCAGGAACCGCTGATTCGATTTGAATGTTACTTTCACTGATGTTTTGTAGTAAGCTTCACTTAAAATTTAGTATTTTTCATATGAATCGTTTTATAAATAAAAAAGTTATGTCAATTTAAAAATAAGATGTATTTATTCTTTATTCGATAAAAATGTTAATAAGTAACTGTTTAGTTCAATTGGTCGAAACTAAATAAATTATGATGTGTAAAATATTCAATTACGACGGCAAAAAGAGTATAAATTGACATTTTAGAAAATAAAGAATTACCAATATGATCAAAATTATCAATTAGGGTTCAACTTAGGCTGGACTTATCGGACGTCACGCGTGTACCAATATAATGCGCGCCGAATTCTATCTGTATTTTTTCTTAAAATATGTATATTTTGT
>MOOZ01000060.1:1010642-1024218 GCA_002930495.1 Cecropterus lyciades | reverse complement strand
TTTTGCATTTCTGTATATATCGTAAAAAATACTGTAGTTTTTGAACTTTTTGAAGCTCCGTTTGTATGCAACACTTCATCTAGTACATATTTGATCGAAGGTATAATATATAAATCTATTGTAATTGAACCTCCCTGTGTTACCAGGATGGGCGTAAACAGCTGCGACACATATTTATACTATTGCAGATGTTTACGATATGTAATACTTTGTAATGTTTGTTATATTTAAATAAAAATCTTTAAATAAAAGGATTTAAATTTTGGTTGTGTTACGCGATCTTTTTAATAAACTCTTAAAATAATTGTCTATGATTTTGACTGTCACTGTTCAATCAGCGTCATTCGTTGTAAATTTGGTCTGTCAGAAGTGGCATACATAAACACAATGTATAAACATTAAACAGCTACTTTTGTTAGTGATTCTTTATTTGTTTGGTAATCCAAAAGTCTTAATACATAATAATGTGTATCATTTGTTAAATTTTATCAAGTTTAAGTAACTATCTCATTATGGAAAGTTATATTATCATATCATTTATTGGTGAAGGATCATTTGGTCGAGTTTTTAAAGCGAAGCATAAAGACACTGAGGCAATTGTCGCCTTAAAAGTTATTAGAAAGGTTTGATATTATTATAATCCTTAATATTAGCATGTTATCAAAGTTTTTTTTATATGGAAAATATATAGTTAAGAGTGGAAATCATTAACAACAAAATTATTAAACTTGTATTTCGAAACTATGCTTTACAGAAAGGTCGTTCCTCGAAGGATCTGAAGAGCTTGAGGCAGGAATGTGATATCCAAAGGCAACTGAATCACCCAAACATTATTCGGATGATAGATAGTTTCGATACTGACTCTGAACTGGTTGTGGTCACCGAGTATGCAGAGAAAGAGCTTCACGGTATCCTGGCAAAAGAAGGCTGCCTGAAGGAGGAACAAGTTAAGAAAATTACTTGGGACCTGGTGTCTGCATTGTATTATCTACATTCACACAGGGTTTTACATAGGTTTGTTTCCACTTTACTGTATGTATTTAAGTTCCTTCTATTGTATGCATACTCAACATCTACCCAAAGAAAAATCATGAGAAAAATCATTTCTATTCTTATGTAAATAGTACAACATTGTCTCTGAATATCAAATTTAGGGGTTAATAATTGTCTTATTTTTATACAACATGTTTTGCCTTTTCTATTCATACATTAGAATACTCAATTATTTAACTTTAACTCTGTATTAAAGATAAAAAATGTAAAAAAACAGAAGGATATTTGTGACTATGATGGCTGTCAATGAAATACAAGAAGAAGTTGCTGTCCATCTTCTGAATTTTTGCCCTTAGTTGCCTTCTACAACATCCATGGAAGAAAACAGGAAATCAAAGGGTAGAAAGGGAGTTGTGTATTCAAGAATGACACCACATGACACATTAATATGTATTATTATATTTTTACAGAGATCTAAAGCCACAAAATGTGTTACTAGATAGCACAGGCCGAGCCAAACTTTGTGATTTTGGATTGGCTCGCATAATGACCAATGCCACACATATTCTTACATCTATCAAAGGTACCCCGTTATATATGGCTCCAGAACTGATAGACGAGAAACCATATGATCATCAGGTATGATTTATTAAGAATTTGACCATAAAAATAAACTATTAAAGTGAAATGACTACATTCAAAACACAATATATACTAATTAAATAACATAAAAGAATTAATTATATTAAATCTTGCAATAAACTTTGGTATACACAACTTCAATTCTCATACTTGACGGGAATGAGAACTATTTCCTTCATTAAGGATTTGTCTTTAATCTTGATATCATGTACTGCAAATGACACCTCATCACTAGTTTTGTTTATTCCTTATATTGATACAGTTCCTTATAGTCCATTAAACATCTTATCATAGATTTTTATTTCATGTCTCAAGTAATATATAGTACATAAATATCCTTTAACATACTACAACTTACATAAGTGAAATTTATTGATACATGAATTGATATTTTTTAGGCAGATTTGTGGTCTCTAGGATGCATAGTGTATGAGTTAATGGCAGGTCAACCACCATTTTGCACTATGTCAATATGGCAATTGGTCAGAATGATCCGACACAAACCTGTGCAATGGCCAACATTTATCAGTCCAGAAGCTCGCTCTTTTCTGCAGGTATGTAAAATATCATATAAAATTGTATTTTTAATGTATTTCTTGAAATCATGTGTAATAAAACTTTTCCCTTTTTTTTCGGCTAAATACTTTAAATAATCTGATTAAATGTGTTTTTCAAATTCAAATTTTGAATTTGAATTTGAAATGTGTTTTTCAGGGTTTACTTCACAAAGACCCAGTAAAAAGAATGTCTTGGCCAGAGATTTTGGAACACCCATTTGTAGTTGGTCATATCTTAATTTTACCTGAGGATGTACAAAGTGAATCACCTTTCACAAAGCCTCTAACTCACAGTCAACAAGAAGCAAAACAGCTGCAAAAAGATAAAATAAGCAATAATACAAAGTATGTTTATATTCTTATTTCCCATTTATTTTCATAATAAAGCAGTCAATTCATATCACTGGCTAAAATGTTTTATAAGAAGAGGTTTAATTATCAAATAATATGTGACAAAATTACACCTTTTCATCATTCTTATTACTTATTTAATAAAGGATTTTTTCCAACAGAATAGGAAAAGTGGAAATTGAAACTATTAAACCTGAAGGTAGAGAACATGATTTAAGAAATGTTAGAGGTGTGATGCAAGCCATGGAGTGCATCCCAATGTCCGATGACGACAGTGTGCGAGCCACAAGTGCTTTTAGTGTAAGAGACAGCCTCAAAACTGATGATGAAGATCAATCTCAGCCAATCACTGCAGCAAATGCTAAACTACTTAGACATGAGTTTAATGTCATGAATAACTCGAATCTTGTTATTGGTAATCTCGAAAAAAATATGGCGCAACTTATGGCTGCAAACCATAAGCATGGTTTGGACAAAATGCACAAGATCGAAGAGGAAAAACATGATGCCATCAAAGCAGCACCAAAAGACGTTGAACCAGCGGTTATATCTGTGCAGGAGCCAGTAGAACCCAAACCGAAACCTAAGTCTGTAGATACTGCTTCACAAAGTTTGGAGAATCCCAAAAGTTCCACAAAGTGCAGTAGTGAAGTCAGTTCAGGACTAAGCAAAAGTGTTCCACCTTCTTACAAACAAAAACTTTTACAATTCTCAAGAGACAAATTGAGGTTTGGTAGTGGTGGAAATAAGTTGACGAGAAGTATTAAACGATCATTTCACTTTAGCAGAAGTTGGGATAGAAATAAAACGGATGGACAAAGGCGAACAAGCGAACCGACTATTGAAATACCAAATGTAGTAGAAACTGAAAAAGTTAAATATTGTAAGGAAGATAAAGATGAAGATATTGAAAAGCGTGAAGTGATTGAAGATACACTTGATGATAAGGAGGTTGCCAATAATGATGTTATTGATAAAGTTGATGAAAATGAACAAGATGGTAAGTTAATGACCTCGCTTCTTTGAGGATGCTGTACTATTCGAGAGTTTGCGTAAATCAGTAGTTATTTTTAATCTTTTTTAATTTCAGTTAAAGAACCCTCAACCATAGAGTTGGAAGAATGGGAAGCCTTTTTGAATTCAAATATTACTGAAGTCATGGAGGGCGATGTCGAATCTCTCACACAGTTGAACATGGTCAGTTCTTAAAATTAAAAAATTGTTTCACCACTTAATAGTATATGACAAAGAGGTTTTTACAGATTTTTTTTTTTATCAGATTGAAGTAGCAAACTAGCATACAGTCCACCTGATGGTAAGTGGTTACTGCGGCCCATGTAAGCAACTTCAAATAGAACAGGGGTTTTATTTGACGTCGATCTCGGATGCGTTGCTACTCCCGAGAACTAAAATGGTCGCCTCATATATAAGTGAGCCGGCAACCACACCATTCCACCGAAACGCAAGAACTGCTTTATACTAGAAAAAAGTGTGGCGATGGTAAATCCCCGGTCAAATTACACTGGATCTACCACCTTGTAAATGTAGTATGGTCTATTAATTTAAAGACTATATTATTCTTCTGGTTCATTTATGCTATGTATCTAGAGTATTCACTGCGGTAGCGCCGAAGAGTTTAGCGGTACGTGGGATCAGCTGCGGGGATCTCTCACTGTGCAACTCTTTATCTTACATTGTAGTAGTGTCATACCCTTATATGTTGGCCAACCTTGCACTGTAGACATGTGTCCATGTCTAAATATGAAGGACCGTCGTAGCCGCATTTACTTTTTCATTTTTTTTATATCTAAACCTAACGGTAAGATAGATGGGCTACCTAAAGGAAAGTAGTCACCGTCTCCTATGGACATTTGCAACATCTGGGGAGTCGACAATGCATCCCCAATGCATCCAGATGCACTGTAATTACAGTAGATCTACTGTATTTTCAACTTTTTTACTTTATACTGTAATGGTTTCTTACAGTATACAGTAAAATTTTATGTAGATTATGATCGAGGAATGATCTTTGTTTGATCTTGAGATAATTTTTTTTTCTTTTTTTGGTCAATCAAAATTTCCCCAAGATGTACTATAATTCTTACCTATCTACTGTAATTTACTGTAAAATGACAACTACTGTAATTTATAATCACAATCTGGAAGCACTGCTTTTCACACCATTCACTTAGTCCGTGGAGTACCGGTTAACGTGTGTATCCAGGTGAGCATGGCGGTGGGCGTGGTGGGTCGCGGCGCGCGCGGCGGGCGCGGCGCGCGCGTGTGCGGCGCGCTGGCGGCACTGCTGGCGATGCCCGCGCTCGCCTCATCGCTGCCTCGGCACACGCTGCTCAACATACAGGACGTGAGCTCGCTTGTTATATTTCCATACAGGACGTGAGCTACCTTGTTGTTTTACCCCCCTGCACGACATGATCTCGTTTGTTGTTAAATCGCAATACAGGACGTGAGCTGGAATGTTGTTATATACCTATACGACGTGTGCCTGCTTTTGTTATATGCCAATATAAAACAGGTAATAGTATCTGGGTACAGGATCCCCATACAGGACGTGAGCTAGCTTGTTGTATCCCCATATAGGTAGTGAGCCAGTTTGCTGTTATATCCCAATTCAGAACGTGAGATCTCTTGTGACTATATCTCATACATAAAGTTAGCGTGCTTGTTGTTATTATCCCCATACAGGACTTGAGCTAGATTGTAATATTCTCATATAGGACGTGAGCTTGCTTTGTTTAAATGTTTGGAGTAGCAAACGAGCACCCACTCCACCTGATGATGGTAAGTGGTCTCTGCCACTCTTTTCGGCCGTATCTTGCACTTTACAAAGATGGGCGAAGGCGTAAAAAATGATTGTTTTGAGGAAATAAATAAATAACGTAATAAATTGGAAACAATAGCAACAAATTCATAGGGGCAAATGTTTTATCCGAAGTCAATCACAAATGCGTTACTACTCGCAACGACTCTGGTGGACGCCTCATATTTCATATGAGGCTTGAGCCAGCAACCACACCCTTCCTATTCCAAATGTTTATATATCGCAATATAGCCTCCAACAAAATTTTACGTCTGTTATTCTATAGTGTCTACAATAAATATTATTATATTTTATTTTTCCAGGTATACCTAGAAGCCAAAGTGGTGTATAATTTCGTCGCCGCTATAAATACTCTAATGAAGGACTGTAAAGACAACGACGATGGCGCAGAAGAAAGGTAATTTAGATAAATTTCATTTATCAAACTCTTGAAACCAGAACACAGCAGTGGTTGTTAAATAACACCGATTGCAGTATTAGTTTTAATCATATGATATATATACTGTTTCAGTGTAAGGGTGCGTTCAAACTATTGGGTATAGTCAGATGCTAACTATCAGCCCCGGTATGAACGTGAAATCTATGCTAACAATATCATAACGGACTAAGCTATGCATTACATAGTAGCAGATTGTTAGATAATTGTGATAGAAAGTTGAATATCAATAGGAAAGTAGGAAACCGCGAAATGCGTGCTACCAGTCAGTGGCTGTCTGTCAGCTTTGGTCTGAATGCACTGCACAGTTTTGGCACAAGTGTCACCTATTTTCAAACCATACAGCCTACCACCTTTAAATCATATTGAATTTTTCTTAAACTTAAATCAAATTAAAACCAGGCTTGCCTTGTAGCTGGTTCAGTAAATCTATTAAATAAATAAGGCTGGTTTAATCAAGTGATTACTGGTCTTTTTCAGGTTCCAGGGTGTAAGTCGTATGGTTGAAGTGTGTGCGTGGCTGTGCGTTCGCTCGTGTCGAGCGGTGCGGCAGTTCGCGACGGCCGTAGCTGCCTACAACGCACACCCGGTTTTCACCAAGCTGCTCAATATATGTAAGTTTTATATTCCGTGTACGAGTTTTTTTATTTTATACTCGTGCCATTTAGAGAAAAATACTGATTTCCTGGTTAAAATTTAGTTCAACTGTTTTCAAGATTAGAACCGATATATATATAATAAAAAAAATATAGTAAAGAAGAAAAATTCTATTTTTAAATGATACATCAACTACATTTAAAGATTCTCACCTTTTCTATAATATTTTATAATACTCTTGCTTAATATTTTAATGACTTTTTTATTGCAGATTCAAAAGCGCCTCGCATAGGGTTGAATATTGTTGGCATTCTTATAACAGTGCTTCAGGATTTGCCCGAGCACGCCGAAGTGGTTGAGAAGATACTGTTCGACGACAACGAATTCCACTTCTTGACGCTTCTAGAACAACCTAGTGACACTCTTCGAATGAGGATCTGTATCCTCATCAGCTTACTCTGCACTTTCTCTTGTACTGCCTTTTCAGCGGCAATGGAGACTAAGTGGAGTAAAAAGGAGAGTGAACGCCTGGAGGCGTTACATACTCACTGCAATATAACTCTCAACAGATCAGCGAGACTGGCTACAAAGGAACTAAGCAATATGCCGTTTTATGTTAGCTGATTTGCATTGATAAGTTTATTTATATTTACAGGAAATTATAAGTGAGAATCGAAACCGTTATCTGCAAAGGAGGTGGGTTGATAATGGCAATTTTTCGACCATCAGGCGTGAATGAATATGAAAAAATAAATGATTTCAGGCTATTATTGAATGCTTTTGTGTACTTAATGATGTGTACTAAATAATATAGGAAGTATTATACATTATTTCTAAGAAAAAGTGTATTTAAACTTTGTTGTACATTTTGGTTGTGTTATTTAATCTTTGAATCTTTTTTTTTACGAAGCGTTCCATGAACCTCTTGACTTTGACTTTCAGTAATTCTACTCATTACAAGCTTGTATATAAGTAATTATTTCTTAAGGTCATGGAACGCTTCATAAAAAAAGAATGAATCTCGAAATGATTATCATTACTGTCACTGTGTTTGTAAATATAAAGGATCTTTAACCCTTTAACCGCTTATGTCGCATTTATGGGACGAACATTTTCGAGCCCATTACGCCTGAGTCACTTATATGCGACCAAATACCACAGGTCGTTGAATTTGCTTTTTTTTGTTTAAATACGCTGTATTATATAGAAAAGATTTTTTAAATGGGTAATAAGTTAGTTAAGCAACTATAACCAGTTTAAAAACATTTTAGACTTTAATTTAGAAATTCTAAAAATAATATCTAAAGTTAGATAAATTATGAGCATAATTAAAAAAAAAATGCATTAATGTGCAACGCCCATGTCGCCAAACTGCGATATGAGGGATAAGGGAAAGGTATACCAAGATTTATCAATACAAATATACAATATACAAATAAATCAAAATAGAATTTTGTATTTTGAATAGAATCTAGAATTTTCCATCAGTGTCGCGCTTATACACGTATTTTTATATTCAGGTATGGAAAGATATTGAATTTGAAATTTATTAATTAGATTTTTATTATTTGCATGTTTATTGTTACCTGTTGTTGCTAGGATAAAGATGAATTTACGTATTAACATATCACTTTTTATTGAGTAAAAATAGCGAAGTATATATTTTGATTGATTTGATTGTGCGCAAAGAAGTCGACAATAGCTGATATACTAATTAATAAATCGTTAAAATCTTTAAAACTTCTTCTTATACTAGACTACCTGCCTTAAAATGTTTTATAATTTTGTTCGGTATGTAATATTTACCTAGATGTTAGTTAATTACTCACGTAAATATCATGATTATGATATCGACCTTGAAAAAGTTAAGTGTTGCATATCCCTCTTTGGTGTAGGTATTTATTTTTCGATTCACTATGCCTATCACACTCGATTCACTATTCACTGGGGGCACGACAAGTGATCGAGAGTCGGGCGGTTAAAGGGTTTACTCTCGAATTAGTATGTGACAAATCTAATTAATACTGACAAATATTTAGTGTCAGATTTCTCTCGATAGTTAAGCAAAAAAAAAATGTAAGACAATCTAGTGATCGTTAGTTGTAATTTTATTTTGCTATCCGCCTGTTATTATTATTTCTCACTATTTACAGTTTTAGTGACGTAGTTACTATCATATTTGTAGGGCGCCGTCTCATAACGTTAAGATACTATTGTTATATCAGTTAGATCTTACACAGTGCTAAGATGCTATTTTATTATTATACACGCTAAACATAGATATTGAAGATATATGAATAATAAGACCATATTAATTTTACACCATAGTCTAAATCATTTAATTTAAATTATCAACGAACTACGAGCCGCGCTAGTAAGAAAAAAAATCGTAGTTTCATATTTGAATTTTGAATAAGTGTACTACTGACAATGTAAAGATGTGTCCAAGGAAAGCAGGTATCGATTTACAAAATTGTTACCAATTCTGGGAAATTGCCAGTCTTCAACTGATTTTAATGCAATCTTGATGCGGAAAATTTTAAATAATGATGACATTTCCTCATATATTAACTCACAATATTATTACCTTTTTATTAACTTCGTTACAATAATATAACATTATTATTTCTTATACTTAAGTTTAATCATGTCACTGCCATATTTGTAGCAACATTAGTAAATGTGACGTGTCGTAAATTTGTCGAATAAAATTTTTATTTATATTTCCTACTACTTTGTTTTATTTTGCCCATAATAATTTAATAGGAATATAAAACATCTTAAAAATATATTTTTTGAAAAGCACTTTTACGAGCTGTGATAGTCTAATGGTTGAAATTTGGTTTCTGAAACGAAGGTGGTTCGAGCCCGGGGTTCGAATCCCAGGCCACTGACCACTGATTTTATTTAAAATAATGTGCGTATTAGAAATCAATTATTACTGCTTTCATAAAAAAAGTTCTCAACCGTGTGTTAAGTTTTTCAATTCCTATTTGGCCAGTGCAATTTAATTTCAATATGTTTATATGTATGTTAGTATCATCTTCCAAATATACAAAAGTGATCAATAGACAATCCTGTAACAGCGCATTGTGGAATTAAAATCTATTATTTCGCATAATTTATATTTATATATCATTAGATTTAGACATTGTGTCATTTATTGTAATTTGAAAAATTCTAGTTTTTAGTCATTATTTACCATTAGAGTTGTCACCCTTTTTTGAGCAATTAACGTGCAATGGCTGTAAAAGGTAGAAAAAAGTGCGTTGTTTCAAAATAAAATAGGTACCATTTTTTTACTCCTTAAGTTTTTGGCCCGAGGCAACTATTAGGATGATCGGTTCGGCTAAATAAAAGAAGGAATAATCTAGACACACTAATAATCTTGATACGAGGATTTTTTTTTAATCACAGATCATGCAAAATAAAGTATTTACGCATAGGGCAGAGCGGAGCCCGTTGAGCCACAGGGTGTAGTGAGCCACCTATATTATTATGTATTACCGAGATGCTGTGTGATATGTATGAGTGGGTAGCATTAGACGAAGCCTAGCCTATGTTGTTTTAACCGCTGGCCGGCATCCGTTCTGGGTGTAAGTGAGCAATGTTGTAAATTTTACACCAAAAGTAAAAAACATTACTCCACTGAATTTTGGCTTAAAAATTACGAATTTCATCATACGGCCATCAAGTAGGTGTATTTAGCATTCTACATTATTGTTGTTTACGGCTTTAGTTTAAAAAGTAAACTATTCAATCGATTATTAAATATTTAACAAATTAAAAATAATTCGGGGAAGGGGTCACTTGAGACATAACAATCGGGATCGAATGAGCCATGTTAAAGTGTCCCCTAATTTTGGTTATGATAAATGGTTGCACTGTTTATGTTTACTTTATGTGGAATATGGATAAATAAAGTGCTAAATTACTACCTTCTAAGATTCTAATGCCAAGTACATATGTAAATACACTACGCTTATGAAAAGTTCTACAAATAAAAACAGAACGTGTATGAAATTATCAATACTACAAGTATCCATACAGAGGCTTAAGATAACAAAGTTGCCAGAACTACGCTTTTGAGATCTATTAATAAGTTAAAAGCTAACCCTGACTCGAAAGTGTTCAAGGACTAACACAATACACAACACACACACACACAATACAAACCCATAACAAGTTTTTGTCAGATAGGGAAGAAAAAATGTTTTTTTTTTATGGTATGGAAGTAGCAAACGAGCATGCAACTCACTTGGATGGTCAGTGGCGACTGTCGTCCATGGACATCTGTAATCAACCCTAGGTAAGATCAACATCTCACCTAAGGTTAGCCACAAATGCGTTGTTACCCCTGAGGACTGACGTGGAATACCTCGGAAAAGTATGTCTCCCTTACCACACCCTTCAGACCCGAACACGGCAGCACATAACACTGCTGTTATGAGGCAGGTGTGGCGGTGGTGCTTCCGGAGTCGAACCACAAAGAGTTCTACCACGTTTAACTTATAGGTACAAGTTGCATCTATATATTTTATGGTTTAACTGTATCAGACGTACGTGAGCTAGTTTGTGAAAAAAATAGATAACCATTTAATTGGTACTTAAATTTGTTTTTGTTTTTATGAGCAATCTTAGAAATTTTCCGTCCGTCCGTCCGTAGGGTCTTTCCATTCTAAAGTAAATTGAATATAGTAAACAACGTTAATATAGTAATTAACGTCGTTAATATGTTTTGATCAAATAAATAAACTGCTGATTTAAGAATAAAACTTTACTATAGCTTTCTTTTAATGGTCCCTACACTGATTTGAACAAAATCCTGATTAAGCGGGGTCCGCTTTGCCGTATTTATTTTTCTCACGACGTATAAAGTACAATTCCCCCAAATAAAGTACAAAACATATATAACTAAGTACAGGTGGCAACCCTAGTTTCTCAAATTAATTATAATAAAATAATTTTAATGCTTTACAAGTATTACGTATAGGTACGTAATTTTTCACATTAAATTAAAATCAGTATTTGATCTTAGAAATCATGATTTTCTAAGACTTCATCCGCTTGGGACACCCTTCATATGTGTTGCGAAAAGTCTATAATAACGTTAGTATTAAACTAATCTACTGAGGTGATACTAAAGGCAATTTCTAAATAATCGTTCAATGTACCTATGCGTTTTTATTAAACTGTCTTAAGGCGTCCTTCATAGGTAATGCTCGACGTACATAGCTATCGATGCAGGAAAGCGAACTTGTCGTATCTCGAAAAATGAAAATTTACAAAATGCCAAAATAAACTATTTTAAAAATTTATTAATTTTTAAATTAAGTAGATGGTCTTCTAGTACGTTATGTTGTAAAACATTGAATTATAATTTAAAAATTATTATAGGTAGGTATGGTATATTATAGATAATTTATAAAAGCATTCGAAAATTAATGTAATAGTTTTTATGCATATTACTTAAATACGGATTTTTGCGAGATACGACAAGTTTGCTTTCCTATGTCGATATGTTGGATTAGATTATTGCGTTGAGTCAAAAAAGGATTAATTTTTAACACACGAAACACTACTACATAACTAGCAAAATGTTATATATTTTGCGAAATACTTAGTAATCGGTTATATCACTTATCATAGCTCTGACTTTTTGTCTATGTTGGCAAAAAAATTATCAACACTTTCTTTAATAGCGAAGGATATCCCTTGATGAAAATTATTGTTCTTGGTCTGTTTTCAAATATGTTGTTAAGTCTATCAATCAGTTTTCCTTTTAAGAGATTCGTGTCAAGCAGCTTATAGCAATTGTAATTATCTAGACACTTAATGTCCCGACAACATTTTAGTAAGCAATAGGTATGGTAGTAATTTCTGAACGCCTAAACCCTTCGATCCCTCTTCCTGTTTATTCGCTCCGATATACTTAAATGTGGTGGCGGCTTACATTTTCGATATTAATTCCGGGTTTTGGGTACGTTTCTACTTTTTCTTAAATATTGCTCAACAATTACCTCAATTCATGTATAATGTACCTAGTTAATATGAATATTATGCCTACAAACATTAGACTAATCGGTTGTGGCGCCTCGTGCCATTAGATAATAGGATCTGGTATTCTACAGGTAGGTATTCTTCTTACAAATTTTAAACCGGCTTTGAATTCTTAAAAAAAAAAGAATCTATGTGCTGCAAGGAGCTCAAAGGATATTTTATGTGCGAACAGAATAGTAACAATAATAGTTTGGTAAATCCAAAAGAGAACGTCTTATAACGTTCGATAATAAAAAAAAATAGTAAGTGTAGCTTAGTCAGCTCAGTCAAGTCGCAGTCAGTCAGTTAAAGGCAGTCAAAGCGCAGTCAGTCAACCAAATATTTGCTTATTTGGTAGACCAACACTTATCACTGTAGCGCCCTAAATTATAATATTATGAGACTAATTCAGGAGGATAAGTAATAAAAGCAATCCTGTCATTTATCAATTAAACGCTACGCGTTCGACGTGCCATAAGAAATGAACAACAGTTTCATCTACGACCCGGACAAATTTCATAAATTACTCAAAAAGATCGCTTTTTCATGAAAATGAAATAGAAAACATACCAGAAGGCTTTTTAATGATAAGTGGTAATGTCGCCCATGGACATTTATAATTCACCACATATATAATTGCTGTATTACTTGGCTTCGCTAACAGTGATTCATTATAACCTTTGAAATTGCAACGCCTTGTCATATATAAGGGGTTCCGAACCCACTCATTTAGCATAGTCGTGAAGATAAAAAATCTCAACAGGAGGACTATTTTGGTTTTTGTTGAAAAAGTCTTTTTTTCTGGATTCCTCTGCATTCGTAAGAAAAAAAAAACAAAAAATTTAAAACCGGATTCTATGCCGCAAAAAAAGTATATATATATATATGTGTATATGTTAGTTTCTTACGTACATACATAGTCCCCAAGTCGGCGCTCAACATATTTTGGTAGATTACAACGACAACTCTATCCAACGAATATATTTAAATTATTTCTTTTTTTTTTGCTTTTTTGCGGCATAGAAGTCGGATTCTATTTTTGTTAAAAAAAAATCTCGCTTTTTAGTGAAGATTTATATATCTTTTTTTTTTTTTTTGTGACGGGGGAAACCTTCAAAA